>JAHZNB010003396.1:0-12473 GCA_027744295.1 Callyntrura guangdongensis
TACACTATGGACTCTAAGTATTGCACATACCTTTTTAAAAAACAATAAAAATTTCAAAAAAGTATGTTGTTGATCATCTCTGTACTAGGCTCCGGCATATTGCGCCAAACTGTATATACTGTATCTATAGGTATATCAATTTTTGAAACCTACTTGACGAAGATGATTTGCGCGGTTTATTTTTTGTTGTGCTTCAATTCACAAAACTATCCGTACACGTTGGTAAATCAGAAAAATGCATGTATGACAAACATTTCAATATTCCCAAGTGCGGACATTTTCGTTTCAGCTTCGTAGATTATTATTAAAAGACGGAATCAGACAGAATATCACCGTCCCCCAAGGAAAATTATAATATAACATAAAAATATTCGAATGATTATAATGATTACATGTGAAATGAAATTGTCCTGTAATATGTACTTAAGTAACTACAAAACTTTAATGCATGAAATTGAAATTTTCAACCTTCTTATTTCTTACCTTGAGGGTTGAGAAATGTCCTTGTTACTACTGTGTAAGAACATGTGAGGATAGCATTTGTTATCATGTGCACAATTTAGCATCGTTCTAGTAAATCAAATGACTGCAGTTTTGAAACACTGGTCGTTCATTCATTTTTTTCTAACAAGTTCTTTTTGTAAGTTCTCTGCATGCGAATACAAACGATCTCTCAAGACAAGAATAGTTAATACCTAAATGTTGAATACCTATACACACGTCTAAAATGTAACATAATGATTAAATTCTCAAAAGATTATTTTTCATGGTTTGCCAAAATCTACCTCAGTTGATATCATCTAGTATTGAAGGGAGTGAGAATTTATATTATTTTATCATCGCGTCTCCACCGTGAATATAATTACGCCATGCACGGTTTGCCAGCATTTTCATGGACGCAATAAGTTATAAGGACACATCTGAATCCTCCTAAAGTGACTACTCCTTTTGAAACTATTATTCAAGATTCGAAATACACATCTTGTTAGCATTAAAAATGCATCAACTGCACCCTATAATTCCATCACATGTTTACACATGTTTGACAATTTATCATCAATTTTACAAACGATGGAATCAACAGAACAGAATATAAACAGATGAGGACAGAGTACTGTCTGATAAATACAGTATACATGTTTAACTTAATTAAAATATTCTTCCGATAGCCAAGATTACAATTTTATGTTGTACAAATTGATACTTTGTGTATTTTTTGCTTAGGTATTTATTAATAGAAAATATATGCACACTATGATAATGAATTAGCTTGTGCATAGCTGCGTTAATCTGCGTAATGCTAGTACAGTATAGTACAAGTAGGCATCTAATTACTTGTCATTCCGCCTTTAACACGGTAAACGTAAGTAAATACACAAAGTAAAATATGCACAGAGAAACGCGTATCAGGCTATATCCGTCCAGTTGTTGCACAAACTTCTACACATCCAAGCAAAGCTTTGAATGAAGATCAAAGATCAAAGTTGCATACAAAGCAAAAACTGAATAGGTACGTTTTTATTTGCGTGCATGTAATTTTTTTGATTATCGTCATTACCTGTGTTCGGGTACCAATAGTTTCTTTTCTAAACGTACAGTCAGTGAGAGGTTAGTTAAAAATGAAACTAAAATAAAAAATTTGCTTGGCTCTGGCTAGTTTGTCCTATTTTCATCATGTGAATACTTGGTAGAAATGTAGTTGGTCATGGTTTGCAAAATTAGATGGTTTGATACAATGCCATATATTTTGCTGTAAGACCAATTTGCAATGGATTCTTCTATATAGTGGCACTGCCTCATCGAAAAGAAAAGCCAAATATACCATTTTGCTAACGTCACTTTATACGCTTTTATTGAATATACCATGATTGCCATGTCTCTGCAGTTATTACATTAGACGAACTATAAATTGTAGGATTTAGAATAGACTGTGTGGATAGATTACAGGTATAGGATTTTTTACAAAGAAACAATCAGAAAAACACAAAACTGTAGACTGCATAGAAGAAATATTGAAAAAATACATCGACTGTTGGTGGCACAGACAGTTTCATTGTCTGCGCACTCTGCACCGTTGATAAGAGTTTAAATGGTATAATTATTGGTATATAAATTTGATTCATACTGCTCAGCTGCACTATTTTAGCGTTTAGACAAAGTTCTCAAACCTGACGTTATTATGTTATGAAACTAGATAATAGTAAACGTGGCGTAATAAAAAGTAATGGCGTAAATTAAATTAGGTTTCATACTTCATATTATGTACATAATCAGTCAATGGTCTTGCAAACACAGAAAAAAGTAAAATCATTTCCGTTTGCTGATGATTTTTACAAAAAGTCGAGCAATTTTGGCAGACAACTGATATGTTACCGCATGTCGCATTTTAGTAACAACTTAAAAGTAACAGAAGAGTAACATTCAAAATTGTGCAAATCACCAACTGTTTTACTTATGAATTTCTGTCGTTACAATTCACTTCCACCAGATCCACTACAAAGAGCACGTTTGCTTTTTTGTATGCTTTAATTTGTTTGCCTCCCAGTAATGTGCGTAACCCAAATCGGTAGGTGCGCGCGTTGTAGTGATTTTGCTGGTACAATTATTGCATTGAACAAAATAAGATTCTACTGTGGTGATGATGATAATGATGAATAAATATTGCTATTATGCATTATGATGTAGCTAGGGGTATATTATATAGGTATGTATTTTTGTGAACACTTCTTTTCAGTTTTCAATGCAGGGATCATTGTATGATAACAATAAATAGTACATAATTTTTTAAGTATTAAAATGACTGTACAAGGTTTGCTGATGTAAAGAACAGTTTAAAACATTCACTTCAATCACTTCCTATTCACAGTTTGTCCGCGGTGCATGGAAAGGATTCAAAATCCATATCATCTACCAATAATTCTCGTATACTTATCGTGGTTGTGGTTTTGTGTTCAAAGGGAAGAGTACAGAGTACATCATTTCTGTGACTGGAATGGCTTCATTTCAATATTCTACCTGACGCAGTATTTTGAGGCTGAAAAAAGGACGGGGATACGCTCCAGTCGAGTCCATCGAAAATTGCAATTCAGTATTACCCCAGTATTTTAGTTACTCAAAATAATTATGATTGACAGGTTATGATATGATTCATGTTGCAGAACCCATGTATTAAGGTAGTTTGAGTTGAATAAAAGTCCCATACCTACCCAATCAAAACGCTATAAATGGACATACATTCAACGTTTTCTTTGAAGATACTGTACCAGATTGTTGCAGAATTTTGTTAATTCCTGAATCGGAAGGGTCGAGACACAGCCAAGTGTAAATTAAAATGATTGATGGTACTCCCGTGATAGATGTTACAACGAACTATAAGATAAGAATGCATACTAGTTGTCACTACTGGCGCCAGTCAAATCTGTATGTTGCATCACCGTCGCTCGTCACGGAGTATTCAAACGTGTGTAGTAAAGATACTGACTTTCTTGGAACGAAATGAAATAGTAACAATAAAAATTAGTCACCGCATATATGTATGTCATTTTAAATTATTCAGGCATATAATACTTTTCAAGGAACTGAAGGCGGATACAGAAATAATTCTAAAAATCAGTTAATTAAATTCCCAAACTAAAACGGGTTACTTATAGTTTTGCACGTAAAGTTATATCACTCTCAAAACATATTATTATGCGTTCCTAATTTCATAATAATCGTTATTACTTTTTTGTATTCTTGGCGTACTTATTTTCAACTGGGAATTCCATAAAGGGTGCATGATGTTGATAAAAATACATACACGTCTTTACTTGACAAATGGATATACTATACAAATAACATTTCATTACATTACACAATGCATACATGTATATGAGGTACGAAGGTAAGTAATGTTTACTTACCCTGTATTTTTTAAACTAATTGCAATTGTCTTGTACGTACTGTACTATGTAACTCATTGTTTACTTTTATTTTAAATATTCACAGGGGTAAAGAAGGTAAGCCTTTTGTTGACCAATTATTGAATCATTTCTGTAATAAATATTGATATATACCCAGGCTACTAGGAATTACCACTTGCTCTGAAAATACAAAGATGCATGAGGAGACAAATAAAAACAGGTACAATTATTTGGTTCTGTCCCCCTCTCTATTTTTTTCAGTTTTGTTTATGCACTTAAGACTTCAACAAAAATGTTGATATTAGAGCATGCATGATATGGTATTTAAGTTCAAAGTTTTGCTTACCTGTTGAGTCTGACAATAAGTGTACATACATGTGCACAACAATTTTGTAAATACAACACAGGATTGAGCAAAACTACCGTAAAAACTCAAACAGGAACACTGGTTCCTATTTTAGAGGGATTACCTCTGGGAATTGGTCTTTTGAATTTCAGAGACTTATATTTTTTAAGAAATGTTTTTTAAATGCGAAGTTTTGATGTATTTAATGCTCTTCAGGTGTTGTAGTTGTAATGCAAAATAATGTTGAACCTTACCTTGGCATTAAAACTATTAGGACTCCGGCCGTCATTACAGTATTGACGGTATTTACATATACACTTTTTAATAGGTACATTCTCAAAACCAGCAATCCTTTAAAACGTGTTGCTGCTGCTCACTTTTAACACAACAATTTAACAAACAAAAGTGAGTGTTTTGGTACACAGGTAAATTTGAATAAGGATATATACAGGCAATATAATGGTACAGAGTACAGGTATTCGCTTCATATCTGTGTATTGTTAAGGTTTGCATGCAACGGTTCCTATATTCATTTGGCTCGTCAAGTTTTCATCCTGTAACAAAGTGAAATTCATGACTTATACGCATAACTATGCTATGTACCACGCAGCATTGTTAGTTTGCATTAGGATTTCGGAAAGTGAGCATTGAGTGTGAGTCTAGACAAGAACAACTCGACTCAATAAGTGACATTTTTGGTTGACCGTATAGGTATTTGCTGCTCAACCGTATTCCATTTTATATGTTATCATGTGACAAGACGTAAACAGATAAGAAACTTCCTCGTTAATAAACAAGTGAGAAGTAAGTTAGGTATTATTGTGCTAAATAACTCAAAGTTATATTATATAATTTTTGTGTGGCGATTGGCAAAATAGTGGCTTTGTGAATGGTCGTTACATGGTGGTACCAGTACATCATGGAAAAATGCCAAAGTTTCAGTATTCGTCTTGAGTCTTGGCGATTCTTGTTCAGGATAGGATGTTATCGTCATCACTTAATGCAACTATAAATAAGTTACAAACATTTTTGAATTTTCATTGTGCTCTGGATAAGAATCCTTTCTAAGCATAAAAAATCCTCTGAAATGATTTTTGGAGGCCATTTGTCTATTTTATGTTTTGTATGGTCTAGCGTGTTTCTGTTAATTTAATATGTAGTTAACTTGTTTTTCAAGGACTGTTGAATTTTATGATATATCAACTTAGGTACATGCTTGTACCGAATTTACATTTAATTTTGTAATCAAGGGTATTGAGAATACAAATGCGGAATATAATACTTGAGGAAGTAAAACATGGCCACAAAACTTTATTTAGCACAGCAGTTTTATCTCGTCGCCACCAGTAGCGTCATATAGTTTAACAGAAAGTAATGGTACTAGTTTTTGCCACATAAACCTCGCATCAAGATCAGAAACGCGTTCCTAAATTTTGAAGAGAAAGTAGGTAGATGACAATTGATGGCAAGTCACGCAACGGTTTGCAGTGTAGTGTCATCTCATATCATGCACAAAATACAATACAAGTTTGTTATTTTGTAAATTTCAGAGAACTTGATTGTTCTCAACTGTAATTGTTTTTATTCTCCAGCCGTAATATTCTTGGGTTTTAATTTTAGTTTTTTTCTATTTCAATCTTCTTATCGGCATACTTTGTTATCAATGTGTTTCGTGAGGAGAATAATTTTCAAAAAACTCGACGCATTTTTGGATTAAATAAAAACAAATGATGTGAAGTTGAGTGACTCTAGTCTTGAGAGGTCTTGACTCGTGAACAAAAGAACACGTATCCTAATTGAAATTTGAAACCACACAAATGTCTTTAAATCCATTGATGTAAAACATCTAATTTCTATTGTGCTAATGCAAACAATGCACTTGCACTGAAAAAGTATTCCAGCAAACGTAACAGAGATACATTTACATGTTCTCATATTCCTGTTGCATAATAATATAACAAATCACTGAAAGTGACACATTTTGTGGCAGTATAAAGTTGAAGTATTTTGGAGACACACATTTTAGTGGCGAGGACCATACCTTATTCTGGTATATCGAAACCACTCCAAGCCCATAGCATTTGGTATTTCCGTCGTTGAAAGTTACTCTTTCGGAAATCGGATCGCTAATTTTATGTCGTGACTATTTAACTTGGAAAAGGATTAAAAATAATATTGGTATTTTCAGTTGTCAATAAACGAAAATAATGGACAATCCTGCTTTGGAACTAGGACCAGGCGAGGTAAATTTTTTAAATGCTATAAATTATCTCTTTTGTCATGCATATTACTTATATTAAACGAGTCATTTATTTAGTGGTTGGGATTCGGATCGGTAAAATTTTCATTAATTCCGATATGGGAAACTACGCTAAATTGCTACATATATATAGTACATACCTATATTGAAATTATATTATTGCTCTTCGGAAATATTTTGCATGGCATTACTATCAATGTGTTCAAATATGGTACGGGTGCCTACTTGACTCGGTAGTGTCAAAAGGGAAGTGTCAGCGTTGTCATTTGACTTGGACATTTGAGCTGGTTGTAATGTCAAGCCGTTCAAATGCTATGCATCGCATTCGCATGGTCTCAAAAACTGTTTTATGGCGTTCTCTCGATGACATTAGCATCTCTGCCATGAAAACCATCGCAGTTTTGTATGTTGTTTGTCAAGGTGTTGGCGTTGAGTGCCTACTTGACTCGGTAGTGTCAAAAGGGAAGTGTCAGCGTTGTCATTTGACTTGGACATTTGAGCTGGTTGTAATGTAAAACCGTTCAAATGCTATGCATCGCATTCGCATGGTCTCAAAAACTGTTTTATGGCGTTCTCTCGATGACATTAGCATGTCTGCCATGAAAACCATCGGAGTTTTGTATGTTGTTTGTCAAGTTGTTGGCGTTGGCACTCGTGAATGTTTTTGTATGAATGCGCAGAGACAGGAGATAAGAAACACTGTTTTACAGGACATTCAAAAATTAGTCTCATTTATGATACTTTGTATACCCAGTTTTGTACCCTTTCACGTCACCGTGTTCTTCGTATCTCAGCAGGGTCAAGTTGTAAAATGCTACACGAAAAATTCACTGAACACGTGAACAAGTCATATCACATTAATAATCATTATCCATACAAAATCCAGTTTTTGTATTAATACTAGCAAGACAAATCAATTTCAATGGGAATGCCACTTATTCCAATTACCTTATCAGAAACGCTGTGTAACCAAAACTTTTCACCATCGTTTGACAACCATTTTTTGAAAATGAATGAAAAGAGCTATTAATCGTGCGTGAAATCAAGCGAGGGTGAGAGGGAGTATCTTCTACTACTGTCTTACACTTCAAATGAATATACGCACGTGTTAAATGTCATCGATGTTCCAAGCTGTTGAAGGGTTCTTCACTATTCTCTAGGAAAAACAGAGTGGGAATACAACGATAAGCGCTGATATGAAAAATTCTTCGAACACTTGACAGACTGACAATTGCGTATTAATAGGTAGTTAGTATTTACACCACGACGCAGTAAATAGTAGAATTTTTTTGTTAATTTTGTTATTTTGTTGTTGTTTTTATCGTTCTAAGTGCGATGGAAGACTATATATAAGGGTGTACTGGTCTAAACCAAACTTGGAATACTTTCATAAGTCTACGAGTTATTTGTATGCTGTGCCATTAATGTTAAAGGTCAAAGCAATAGAAATGAACACTTTTAATTTGATCATGATGAGTCTCTGGAACGACGAGAACGGCAAAGTTTTGTTTTAAAGCCCCAATCGATACGAGTGGACTGAATTCCGTACAAATTTATTACGCCGATGAAATCCATTTAATCTAGTATTGATTTTAGCGTATTTGTCTGTCTGTCTGTCCATCCGTCATCACTCTACAGGCCAGAAGCTTCAGTCGATTTTGCTATTTTGCACACAGGTACCTTAGGGTACTGACACTTATTGGGATATAATTTCAGCAAATCAATATGAGCAAATTTGGTCGACCCCTAGGGGGTCATTTGGGGGTCAAAAATTAAACTTTAGCCAAATTAGCTCAAATTTTATATGGCTATATGATCAACTGACAAGCCAATATATCACGTCCTATGAATACAATAAACTTCATCGGCGTCTCTATACAGCGATTAAGCCAGTTTATTGACAAAGCATTATTTGCATCAGACAGCCCCTATAAAGGATTAAGGGGTCAGCTAATTCACTTTAAACTTGAAATACTTTAAATTTATTTGTAAATACTCGTATATTTTTATGACAAATAACAATGAACTCCGATAAATGTGAGAGCACACTTTAAAAAAATACTTGAGCAAATAAACACTACATGAATCATTATTTGGAATTGGAACAACCATTCAATATCTTATCTTTTACCCATATTATCGTAAACTTATTTTTTGCGTTTGTAATGAATTCATAGAAATGGCAATAAATGAAGTAAACAGCATAATAATATCAAATATACTGAACATACATATATCACCTCTCTTCACAACAGGGATATATATTTACATATATGATCAATGGTGGTTATCTTAAGTTCGGACGAAAATTAATACAAATTTCACGCATTAGCATTTCACTAGCTGCAAACCTACGTAAGCAAGATTAGAAGACTGTTGATTTGATTTCTGCTGTTCACAGGCGCCTATTTGTTGTCAACTGAAAAAGGTCAACATATTATGCTCGATTTGTAGAGTGAATGAGCTTCGTAGGCACATTTTTCTTGTAATTCTACCGCAAAATCCAACATATCGTGAGGCAAAAGAACTTGCTGGTATAATGTTTAATTTTTCCAAGCATAATATCCACATTATTTTTTAAACTCAAATCGTTGTACGTTGTAGTGCTTAAAAAATACATTAATCTGACAATCGCAACGCTTCAGACGTCTGTAACTGAAGCCACAAAGATTAATGTGTGGTTTGATTATTAAATGTACATAAGTTTGCTTAAAATGTACATTTCTACTTCCAATACTTATCAAAATAAACTGCTTATTAATTTAAAAACGATACATTCCCAGAAGTAGTTAATATCCATTTTGTACAGATACCTACATCGCTTTGTATTTACGATTAAAGCGTTCCAGTTAGTATGCAGTGCATAAGATATGATAACCGTTCCAACGTAAGTAAACGCATATTATGTGCAAGTGCACTGCAGCCGGTCATATATAAAGCTTAGAAAAGCATGTCGAACAAAGACAACATTGTTTAGTTCTGATTTAGCTCAAACCCAAAGAGCGTCACTTGAATACTGAACGAAAAAATAGTTTAATGTAAAGGGTCTAAATTTTTAAAAAATGGATCAAGATCAACTAAAGGCAAATATTACTCTTCAACAATTTCAGTCGTCCGGAAATGGTGACGGTAAAGCAATTATTAAGGACGAAGATGGAGCTCCAACCTCAGAGACAGTGCCCTCCAAATTGACAAGTTCAGAGACTCCTGAACGAAATGAACATCCCGATTTGTTCTACTCGATCGACGACGAGCCACCTTGGTACTTGACAGCCTTTCTAGGATTCCAAGTAAACTTTCAAGAGTGTGCTATTTAAAATTGGACAATAATTGCTATACATATTAGGAATTTTAGTTAATACGTACCGGTTGATACTCTCGTTTTCAGCATTATATCATGATGGCCGGCGGAACAGTATCGGTAAGGATAATTGTAGTAAAGTTTCCTTTTTCCTTTCAAGTCATGAAGTATAATCGCAATTTAAATGAATATATACATCAGTAGAGTTTTACTCGGTTTTTTATTAATTAAGAAAAATAATTTTTGCTGTACTTGTAGGTTCCTTTCATCCTTTGTCCAGCAATGTGCATGCTAGACGATGATCCTGCTCGGGCGCAAATAATATCTACCATCATGTTCGTGTCAGGGATCGTAACCCTTTTACAAAGTACCTTTGGAACAAGACTGCCAATTATCCAAGGGGGCAGTTTTTCATTCATAGTTCCAGCTTTGGCCATTTTGAATCAGCCAGAATGGAAGTGTCCTCCAACTGCAGTAATTAGCGCATTGACTGTTGAAGCGAGAACAGAACTTTGGCAGAGAAGAATACGGGAGCTGCAAGGTGCGATTATTATCGCAAGTTTAGTTGAAGTTTTTATCGGACTTTTCGGTAAGTAAACCTGTCCTGTAAGCTACCTACGCGCGTGATATTCATATTTTAATCGTTCTTAAAACTTTCTGAGAGATATTTTGATTTGAAATATATATGCTATATATGCTCGTTTGCATATATGCTATTGAGTGACACGATATACGAGAATGACATTTATCATTATTGATAAATTCATTAATGGACATCGAGGGTATCGTCAAGTCATGAGGCGAGGGCAAAAGTCCATTATCGTCTTACAATATTCAATCACTAAATTCTCAAGATGATTAATGTTTTATAAATTATGGCATGGCCATGATGTTGACGTTAATTTGGATATTTTACGATGCGACCTAAACACCGTTGTGATCTTTTTACACTGAACCATTCAGCCGAGCCCAGAACATCTTATCATTATCACCATCAAAATCTTGATATGAAACACCATTTATGATGTTTAGTTTAACTTGTAACTTTTAAACCTCTTTTACAGGAATCGTAGGAATGATGCTACGTTTCATAACCCCGATGACTGTGGCCCCAGCAATAGCGCTTGTGGGTCTTTCCTTATTTCGCGTTGCAGGAATACACGCAGCATCTAACTGGGGCATAGCGATCTTGTAAGGAAATTTTTATTTAGAAAAGAAGAAAATAATTTTACTACCTTTGTAATGTTAAATTTACAGCAAACAGGTGTAATGTGTAAAAGCATAAAATAAATTGCTCTTGTGGAACAACGGGAACTATGGGTCTCTAATCTGTCTGCCTAATTCACTATCTACACGGTTTTGTGTACCTAAGTGAATTGGTTCACAGTTTTATGTCTTACTGTTTTTTTTAAAAAAACCTGAACTACAACTGTGTGAAGATGATGATGTTCTTGATGAGCCTAACATGAGCATTTATTTTTTATGATCAACACGCAAATTAAATCGCTGACCTGATTACCTATTACGTATGTACTACGTGTTGCTTCAAAGAGAAGATAATATTATCGTTGTTATTTTTATATGAATGTTTTAGAACTATCGTCCTCATCGTGTTGTTTTCACAGTATTTACGAAATGTGCAAGTTCCCATTCCCTTCGTAAAAGTTTCCGGAAAAACAACTTCCTATCCCGTCTTTCAAGTTTTTCCGGTAAGGTGATGCCATGATTTAATTATAAATATGCACTTTTTAAATTTTTGGCGCATTTACTTTATTAAATTGTCATTTAGGTATTGCTCACAATAGTTACCGTTTGGCTGTTGTGTGGAATTCTGACTGCGACAAATGTCTTGAAACCCCGAGATGCAGCCCGGACAGATTTAAAATTAAATGTCATTAATCAAAGCTCTTGGATATTTCTTCCTTATCCATGTAAATGACCATTTAAGTAGTACACCTAAATATCTTTGGCGATAATTGTTTTCATGACCGGCGGAACAGGGGGAGATGGAGGAAGGGGGATAAATCCCCCACCAAGATTTCGCCCTCTTGTCCCCCCTGTTCCGCCGGTCGTGAGTAAGTACCTTACATAAAACCGATAATGCAACATGTTTATGTTTTAACAGTTCAATGGGGGTTGCCTACTATAACTGCTGGGGCTATCGTTGGTATGTTATCAGGAGTCCTTGCTGGTGCAAATCGAATCAATTGGTGATTATTATGCTTGTGCACGAATCTCAGGTGAGAATTTTTTTCTCGATTTTTGTCACAATGTTATAAAAATATTTATTCTTACCCCACTCTTAATATCCCACCCTACCCTGTTAGTTTGTCAAAATTTTTGTTATTTTATCTATTTCAAAATATAGTTAACATATTTTATTATTTGTTGGTTTCAGGTGCAAACGTTTCGATACCTGAGCCAATGTGAGTGAGGAATATAGTTTACAACAATAGAGGAAATAACGAATAAAATATATTGAATTGTTCATCCTACATGTTATGTACTAGTGTGGGCGGCATCTTTTGTGTGGTATTTGCTACCGTCACTGCTGTTGGTCTTTCCAATCTTCAGGGAGTTGACCTTAATTCCGGAAGAAATATCTTTGTCATTGGATTTTCCATCTTCTTCGGTCTCGTACGGACTAAATATTGAAACGTTGTA
>JAHZNB010003397.1:0-11792 GCA_027744295.1 Callyntrura guangdongensis
GGAGGAGTATCTTTACACAGCAGATAGATAATGGACACCGGCTGCATAGTAGCGGCATGTCCATTGCTGTCCAATAGGGATACTTTCACTCTATTATATTTTCCAAATGGACAAAAGTAGGAATTGTTGAAAATTAGGGGAAAGTGGTGCCAAAATTTTCACAGTGATTTATGGTTAATTTGGGGATTTTTGCACATGTGTACATTTATTGTGGACTGTGTTCTCCTGTCTAACAATAATATTATGGATCTGGTGATGAGATGCGAGAATATTGCTGTTGTTGACTGTTGAAAATTAATTCATTCCCCAGAAGAAATTTCAATCTACGCAATACAACGAAACCTGTGCACAACCTTGAAAATATTAGTACGACTACAAGCATTTAAAAATGTGTAGACCATTAGTAAATCAAGTACGTATAATTGAATGAAATCAAGTGGCATTCCAAATACCTGGGTACACCCACGCGTGTCATTGCGTACATAAATCAAGTATGTAATTCAAAATTATATTGATATGGGTTTCATGGATATTTTATATCATACACGAGCAATGAGAATGAAAAGAATGGAAAAGGCTATGGCTTTTCTAATGACATACTTGGCCAGGGCTGCTATGCTTCTGTAAGAAAAACGCTGGACCCTGATGTACAAAGCCGCCCAATCGGCTTTTACAAGTAGTAATTTACGAAACTATTTTCAAAAAAGTTGCAATACATTTGGCGGTATAATAAGAGGTATTTCCTTGTAACATTTATTGAAATACTTAATTTGCATTTTATCCCTGGATAGAGAAAATCATGTACTTCTGAAAAGTGTGTTCATTTCATTGAGTCAACAATGGTGACCCACCACTATTTACCCATTTCGAGAAAATCTCGGCAAGTGCAACTGTTAGGTTAAGATGCTTGTTTGATGGAACATGATGACGCATTTAGTAGTTTACGGACCAAGCCAACCAGTGTGCCAAAACTTCAAGCAAAGCCGAGTTTTGCCCTTGCCCACACCCGAATGCATTATATGTATGTAGTGTGTATGTATGTAATTTTACAAGGTCAACAATTCGGGGTTGGCATGCAACCCAGCAAAGCCGGCGACTTGGCTTGGCAAAATCGAATCTTAATCACTCGCACACAAAACAAACATCGTGAGCAGTGCTAACGTTTTCTTAATGGCATGCAACCCAGCAAAGCCGGCGACTTGGCTTGGCAAAATCGAATCTTAATCACTCGCACACAAAACAAACATCGTGAGCATTGCTAACGTTTTCTTACTTGGTCGTGTGACCTTGCCCTATTTTCTTAAATTGAATAAATGTGGGAGGGGATTTTACCCAAATGAGTAAAATAGAATAGCTACTTACCTTGTCCTGACGACATCAATTGTGGAGGAACCTTCTGGAGGTATATTAGCGAACAAACCGTGAACACATAAAAATAATAACAATAATAAACGCAAACTGCACTGTACCGCCTGAATATTGTTTAAAAGTAATAATCCTTTAATTTAAACTGCCACCACAAATTGGTTTTCTTACAGTTTATATTCCGTGGATGGCTGGAGAAACCCTCCGCCCCCACCCGAAACCAAGCTTACTGAACACTACTAATCTTGCTCTAGCTGGACGCCGTAAGCAAAAACAGGGGAAACCTGAGAACGTTTTTAACAAAGAAAAAATAAATTTCACGACAAGATTTATGTAAGCAAATTTACGCATTGTTTTTTTAAACAAAAAATAAAAACTTTTAAGAAAAATCACCTTTGATAAAAATAGAGAGACCCATTTAACCTTTCATTTTCGATTTTCAGGAGGATAAAAGAGCATTGAGCAAAGCAGCTCTCTCTTTCAAAACTGATCACTTCTCTGCGACAGTCCATCTCGTTTTGTTCCCCCGATTATTTGACGACGCCAGGAAAGATTTCCGAGATTTCCCGTACATAACTTTATATCCTTACACTATCAGCTACCTACTATTTATATCTCACCAGGATAAATGGTTTCTTTCGGGGGAGAATCTTCACAACTAATTGTCAGCATGACTGGTCTCAAATTTGACGCGGATATGAAATAGACTTGCAAGTTATCAAAACTTGAGAAGATGTCATTTGACTTATTATTAGCTTTACTATTATTGATACCATCTTTCTCGCTCTTCCTTTCTCACGCACATAAACGTGCACGGGTTTCTCCCTTCGCACGCACTATTTGGGATGATTCACGCACCACACACTTTTTTCGTTTGTGAAGGATAGCAAGAGTGGAAGGGCAGGGAAAATGGGAAACAGTGTTTGAAATGGAAAAGGACAATGTGGGAAACGTAAAGTGGATGTATCTAAACGCGATGATGATTTTCTCTCAAGAGAAAGCTATTTACAGCTTGGGTGTAGAGAAAAGGGTAAGTGTTGCTCCGAGGAGATTAAAAATATGTTCAAATTGTGTAGCAATATATGTATATATCCAACTTGTGCGTTGATTTTCATATCCTGAGGGGAAATATATCCTTGTTGTGGATCGTGACGGAGAAACGGAGGGAAATTCTATTATTGGCCAGATTGACAACCTATTTAGGAGGCAATTTCCGCATAAACAACAATTCAGTTAGGGGGAAATAATTAGGTACAAATTTGGTGTTGGAGGGGTGCCACGTTCTGTTTTTTATATTCAGATGTTCCGCATTCCCATTTTGAGCGTAAAATTACTTTCTAGATATTAAGTTTCTGTTGTACTACCTGTAAGATTTGTTTTCAAGCAGGCCGAGAGTTATAGCTAAATAAAATTTACACAATTTCTGAGTAAAAATGTGTAGCAATATTTGGTAAACATGATCAGAGGAGCTATGCATTAACGACGTGGTGGTATGTATATCCCTGTAAAATTTTACAGGAGTAAATGATTAGGTTGAGAGCGGCGAGATAGTGCAGTGGCTAGAACATCAATCTCTTTCTACTGAGACCTCAGGTTCGAAGCTGGCTCTAAAAACAAAAAAGAGAGAAAAATGGTAATAATAAATGTAGAGAGTAGAATGATGACTTTGACTAGAATAGCGGTGGGGAATAATGGAGGCTGACTTAGAACGCCCATGATGGTAAGTACATGGAAATGAATTCTAAGATGGTGCAGTTGCACCTTTAGTTGAACCAATAGACTTTTCATTGCTGTTCATTCAAGAGTTTCAAGCTAGTCTCTGTAAAAAGTGATTTGCTTATCAATAGTGTTTCTCTTCATTACCATAACTCAAAAACGTGTAGAGAAAAAGGTAACTTGCAATAATCCCAAAATAAGAGGATTCCGCAACTGGGGGAATGTGTTGATGACATTACTCCTGCCTTAATAATACATACATACATATGTACATACATACAAATGATTAGGTTAAATATTACATTAACCATTAACTACACACTAAATTAAATTATTATACACATTTTCTTTTATGACAATTGCATTTTATTGAACAAGTCAGTTTTAATGGTTGTCAAGATTGCGGCAGTTTGCGCGTGAAATTTAGAAGGTTAGAAAACCTAAAAAAGGTTACGATGATAATGTACAGTCCCAGTTTTGTCCAATATTGATATATGTAGTATTTTTGATATAAGTATTAATATACTTGAAAATTTGATTTATAGAAAACATTATTGAATATAAACCTCTCTAAGAATAGCAGTTTTTCATAAGGATGCAATGAAGCTTTTATTAAAACCGTTCCGCGACATAAACGGCAATTTTCATAGTCCTTCCAATGCTGACGTAAATTTAAAGAAAGACCAGCTATCAAGTCACAGCTAATCCTGTGTAATATAGGTCCCCTGCCATTTCCGAACGTGTCCGTTACTCAAGGAAAAATACCGTTACTTTTAAATGAGGGCAGGGCCAACATTGGTGGAGTGGAGAACATGAAGGAGGAGGATCCTGCAATCCTGTGTGAACTTTCACTCTTTTGCAGATAAACTACAGTCTGTATATACTTGTTTACTTTGGGAAAAAAGACGAAAAACGTTACACAAATGTGGAGTCACCAACCAGCAACATAAAAACTCTATATGTAACTGTACTGTAGAGGCTTGAAAATTCCAACAATGACACACAGCCTTTTATTACTCTCGTTTTTTCCCGATTTACGACAAACATCGACTCGGCTTCGGTTTTTCAAAAGAACATGTAACGCACCCAACCAGTCTCGATAAAAAAGCAGAAGCCTTAACAGAAGTAGGTATCACGAGGATATGGGTGATTGAGGGCTTCAACTGGTGTGATGCTAAAGTACCAGTAAGGCAGTAGGAACTGGGGGTAAAGGGGATAAATCCCCCCAAGAATTCGAAGATTCCGTAGATTGCAAGAATTAAATTTTTAAACATTACAGAATATAAATATCCCCCTTCTCCCTGTTCCTACAGCCCTGAGTACCAGCAGACACTGCGAAATATGGAGACAAAAAATGGGAAAGGAGTGTGTAGGGTTAGAAATCAGACTCTCTCTTGTACTCTGCGTAACTTCATATCCGACAATATTATCAGTAGCTTTGAAGGCGGGATTTGTTGGCCCCACACAACCGTCTAGTTCCGCAGTGTCTCGGTGTATGTGCGTCATGTACAATTCTCCAAATAAAATGAGCTATGATGCAAGCCTCCCCTGCTCAGTTTGAGAGTAGCAGTTGTGTTGAAAGTTTTCATCCCCTAGAAATAAAAAAAACCAGCAACGCACTTCATACAATTTTTTTTCTTCAAAAAGCATCCAATTCTCTTAAATCAATAATTTAAATATTTCTCAAATAGTTTCCAATCAAACCAGAAAATTTTTTAAAATAAAAATCCCCTTTAATTTTTTTCAAGTTGGAGAATTTTCTCTGATTTTTTTTCATTTTTCAAGAGTAATACACCCTATCTAACAATATGAGTGAAGTCATTCTTGATATCATTTGCTGGAAAATTGCCTTATATGTTGTTTTAATTAGTTATTATGTCATTTCTTACTACCGGTCTCTTTAAAATACTAAATTCAAGTTTTCTTCTAATCAAATTGGCAGAGAAAAAGTTAGAGACTCTTTTAATTCTTAAATGGAATTTTTCTCGGAAAGGTGTACACCAAGTGAAAGAAATGACAGAAAACTTGATTAGTTGCATTATCCTCAATAGCATCCTTGCCCTTATTATTGTTGGTTGTCTTATCGGGATCTGCTACCGAGTTTATTGCGTTGTTTGTCTAACTTTGGACAGAGATGAGAGTGTAGAAATAAACACTGAGAGTGTGAGTGACGATTCGAGTGAGGAGGACAACAACTCTGGTGACACTGAAGATGGTTTCGTTATGTATCACCGACAAAAGCCTAGCTTAAGAAAAGCCACAGTACTCTAAAAAAATCCATAAAAAACTCGTAAAAAGGTGACAGTCACATAAAAAACGAAGTTGTTTTGTGTTGGTGTGACTTCAAATCAAATAAATCACAATTTTTGAAGATTTCTGGTAATAAAGGNTTTTTGAAGATTTCTGGTAATAAAGGTAAGAAATAAATTTTTTCGTTTTATTTTCCTACTTTGCCCTTTTTTAAGTACAAAATGTGTGTTTATTTTTCCACTTTCCTCGACAAAAAAGCTTGCTTAACACCCTTTAAAACGATCATGTCCTCTACGGTTTTTGTAACTGCGGTGCTTTTTTTACTGAGGAGGAACTCAGAGTGTTTGAAAGAGAAATAACGTTACAAAAATTTGTACACATTGGCAGGTGTGAGAACTAAGAGGTTTCAAAGCGGGAAGAGTATCCCAGGACGAAGGTGTGCTTGTGGGGCGACTTACGACTACTCTGAACAACCCGACTTACTGAATGTACGTCAACGAAAGGACAATCTCCGAAGTAAACAACCACGCGAACAAGCCAACTGTTGTGTCGGGTAAGACATTTGTAATGTTTACTACTATTAAAATGGTAATAAAATGCGAGCATCACAACAATGCATAACGAGAAGAAAAACATTTAACTCATTTGGTTTGGGAGATAATTGAAATTTTGGCAAAAAAAGTGCAAAAGTGCATAAATAATAAATCTGTTGTAATGCGTGTTTACATCAGAGGGCACATAATTTTGTTAGAGTGGAAAGGCATTAGAAAGTTATGGCAATTTTAACAAATTATTCAAGACACGACATTACAGTGAGTTGGGAAAGCGGAGAAAGCATATGCTCAAAGTTGGTCTTGATTAAAATGGCTTGTAAATTGTAATAGTAGCTAATCACTCGCTAATTATCAGCTTTAATTTCATTTTATCTCGTTCCCACCCAACAAATTTAGAATTAATTTATTTTTGTGCACAATCAGGGCAGTAGGAACTGGGGGGACAAGGGGGAACACTACTTTCCTGTAATGTTAAATAACTTCAAGTCCTGTAATCTATGTAATTTTAAATCTTTAAGTTCTAAGGGGGATTTATCCCCCTCATCCCCCCAGTTCCTACTGCCAAGTGTACAATATAACACCAATGCAACCCGTCCTTCTAATTAAAAGCTACTGTTATTTTCCATTGTAATTCCATGCTTACTATTAACCCCAAACAATCAGTAAATCTATCCAGAGCCGATTATTTATCCCACAGCTGTCCTCCTTTTTCCCCCTCTCTTTCTACCTGTTTGCTCATATCCACCACGTAATTCGTTGTAAACTTTGTCACTACGAAGCCAAAAATAATCTGTTTCAATCCAAACTCTCTCCCCTACTGCTGCTGCATCACCCGAGCTTATTGACTTTTCTATAATCGAAAGCAAACTTGATTTTGTATTCCCCTATCACCACTCCAGGATAAAGAGCAATAATAAATGCAAAGTGACAATTCAATTTTCCTATTGGCATTACATGCATGAACATGCAGATTGGAACTTTATGTAAGGGAAACATGACCCGTTAAAAAACTGTACGACAAATACATAATGTGTTTTTTTAAAGAGATACACTGAGTGACTCTTGGGGTACTGACATACTTTCAAAGTCACCGATGGGTACATCATCAAAAGTAAACGTTTTGCAAAAAATATACCACTTGAATGTATCTTCTGTCTGCATACACGTCTATGTCGCATGTCGTCCCAATTGATCCTCACACAAACTTTCCCAACTTTGACGTCACTTTGTCCCTCTCAATAAGCACCAAAGTTACTACAAGTTTTAAAAGCGTATAAGAAAGAGTAATTATTGTGCGGATATGCTCCAATACTGACAAAAATGTTTACATTTTTTGGAATCAGGGGACGAGCGGAGCAAGGAGCAAAAAAAGAAGATGGATGTGAAATTGGTAATGGTGATTGTTACCGGGATTCTAATAGTTTTGCTGGGCTTTCTCGTTTTCATGGGCGTGCTGTCCATCGCGTACATGCTTTATAGAGTGTGCGGAGGTCCTCATCCTTCCCGACGGGAACGGATATGGGCGGAAATTCAAGAACGGAGGGCCCAAAGTACTGGTAACAGGGAAACCTGGTCCCAACGTTACCAAAGGGAAAGAGGCAACATTCATCATTCAGTTTCCATTGAGGACGACTTAGAGGCGGAATATGAGGCAGAAGACGAAGTTTAAAAAAATCGAGGAAAAAACCTTAGACTAGACTAGTTGACTGTATGTTGTGTAGGTTGTTGATCAGAGAGTGATCAACACATAGTCATACGCTGTGGGAACGAGGGGTTGGGGGTGTCAAACCCCCACTTTGAAATTTTACTTTAACATTACAGGGTAGGGAACATAATATATTACAGCATAGGTTTGACCCCCGCTGTTCCACAGCCACTGCATATAGTATCAAAGTTTAGTCAAGTAGAGAGACTAGTAGAGAAAATAACAAGTTTACTGTTTCATTAATTTGTTTAGCGGTTACAGAGTAGTTTATGTGAAAGTTAGTGAAAGTAAATATGAGGCTTTGATGCCACCAAAGTTGGTAGCAAAATTTGTTAGTACCTGTCAATACATATCAGCATTGTTAACATTGACTATTTCATGGTATATTTGTGTCTGAACAAAATATTCGTAGTTTTGTTTAACGTTTCAATAAATCAAAAAAAATCTCAAATTGGTGTACCATTTAATCAATGTCATCTTTACTTATATTTGGCGTTCTGCTCATTCCGATTCACATCAAGGACAAACATTAACCTTTGCATGTAAATTCCTCTGCGTGTGTACAAAGTCACAAGTGGTCAAGAGATTTGGACCCAAAATTGGGTGTATTGCATTCTTTGATAAGGCGTAATATATTACCATCAAGATGAGAGCTTTTTGCGTCACATCAAAACGAAACCAACTTTTATCCCACTAGTACAAAAATATATTAGAGATTAAGATATTATGCGAAGGGTTGTCAAACGTTCATTGTATCGTCATATTATTGTGTATATTAATTAGAATGGCCGGCGGACAAGGGGGGACTGTGGGGATTCCCTCTCAATCAATCCCTCAATATTCGGCAATTTAACATTACATGAAAGCGTGTACGGGGCGGATGTCCACAAAAAATCGCATAAGTACATGTTTGTATAAGGAGAAAAAGTCAAAGTCTAAATCGCATAAGCCATCTGAGAGAAAATGTCTAACTTTTTTATTTCTCATCAACAACGACATTTTGATGTACTGTTCAAATATACAGAGAGCAACTGGCATTTCGTCTTATTATTTGTCATAATACTTAAACATACGCAAAGCAATTCCATGAAAATTATCAATTGTTCCTAGAGAAATTATAATTAGGAACTATCTTTTGTAATCGTTCGTACCACTTACCAGGAATGATTCCGAAGTGTCCATTGCCCAAGGGACTGTGCATAAAGAACGTAACGCAGGTGGTTTGGGGGAGGGGTCCAAGGGTACCGTTACAAGAATAAAAACGTGTCCATTTACCCCATGTTAAAAATGCGTGACGGCGGGGTGCGGGGTATCCGAAAACCCGATTTTTTGCGTTCCGTTCTTTATGCACAGGCCCTAAGGGTCGCCATTAGTCAAGACTAAGTAATTTAGATATGCTTATCACGAATATGAAGTAAGTTTGCGGTAAAATTGATATTTAATTATAATTTGGAACCATTTAAATTACGACAAGCGCGCGCGCTTGCACCTACGTATGTACGTATGCATGCATATCAACCAAATACATCATTCGCTCTCTACTCAAAATAATATAGTAACATAATTTGTAATATTTGCAGCATAATTAATTTGAGAATAATTGGTCATCATACTGGTAATCAATATCCTGCAAGCAAAAGTGACAAATGCCAAGCGAGCTTGCAATGCATGCATATCAACCAAGTACAACAGCCTTCTGTATTTAAAATGCTATATTCGTAACAACCAAGGATTACATAACATGTATGATTGCATTTTATTTTTATAAGGAATAAATATTGTATAATTGAAGACTTTTTAAATTGCCATTTAATTTCACCATGTACATTGTTGAATTAGCTCACTGTTTGAATAAATGTTTGAATTTATAACTTAGATTATACATTTTTCGCTTTTGCTTGGCGGATATTGATTGCTGGCATGATGACAAATTATTCTGAAATGCTGCAAATATTACAAATTACGATACTATATTATTTCCAGTAGAGAGCGAATGCTGTGTTTTGTTGATATGCATGCATACGTACATACGTAGGTGCTATCGCGCGCGCTTGTCGTAATTTAAATGGCTCCAAATTATTATAAAAAAGTCAGATTTACAGCAAACTGACTTCATATTCGTGATCAGCATATCCAAATTACTTAGTGTTGACTAATGGCGACTCTCGAACCTGTGGACACTTCGGGATCATTCCTGGCTAGTGTAGCGTTTAGTTTGGTCTGTGCCTAATCCTGTCCGTATTCTTACAACTTCTTCCCAAAAATTCTGCTCACAGAAAATTGTATCTACACAAGCCCATACACTAGGACATGTGCTAGGTACGATGCTATACACTTTATGACGTGTACGGAAAGGATGTCCAAAATTATATGTCCCTGTACAAAAAAGTCCATGGAGAGAATGTCCTGGTCGTATTTGCAAGTAAAAACGGAAAAAATGTCCTTTTTTCATTTTTAGTTTGGAAAATGAGTTTTGTGTAAATTTTTCAATATTTTATAGCTTTAAACAACTTCAATCTACCGTGGCAAGCCGTGGTTTACGGTTTACCAAGTATTTCTCTTTAAATTGCTATTTTCTATCAACCAAACGAATTCGGAGTACAGAAGCGTCAGTGGGAATGATAGTGGTTGGAAAAACAATCATCACTAAATGAAATTTTAGAAGGAAACTGGCCGTGATGCTCCAATGCAATAATTCTTTGGCGACTATTCATAGCAAGACAGCACTGTATCATCATACATTTCATTCAAGATCCAGGCAGAACTATTAGAACGTTTGATTACCGTTGAAATTTATTGAATTATCCTATTCAGGACATTTTCTCCTAAGGACATTTTTGCATTATTTGTGAATTCAACCAGGGCATATATTTTTGGAAGAATTATCCTATTCAGGACATTTTCTCCTAAGGACATTTTTGCAATATTTGTGAATTCAACCAGGGCATATATTTTTGGACTTTTTTGGACGAGGACATTTTCGTCCTAGACATCCTCTCACTAGACCACTTTATGATGCCAACCTTCAAGATGGTTGTTTGTACAAGATACCTTGTTTATGAAACGATCTTAGAAAGTGTACTGGAAAGCTTGTTACCTTTATTATTTATATTTATTATTTATTGTTATATATTGTAGCTATTGCTTACTACTATATATTTGCTGTCGTACTATTTTCTAGTTTCATTATTGATTGGAATATAAGTGTGCAGATTTGATTATATCTTGAAACTGCCGTAGTATGTATGTATGTATCTCGATTAAACTCTTAAGCTATGACACCGGCTTTACAACTCATTGCTCTTCACGCGCACCTAAAATTAGTTGATCTATTCACAGAACGAGTGATTTGAACCATAAACCCGTCACTAACAATGTATTGCCTCTGTTGCTGGCAACATATCTGATATTTTGTTGGACGGGCTGTGTTGCAATGATGACCGCCAACAGACAGCTAAAATGTGAATGAATCCTTACTGTAATACTGGGCGATGATTGCTGTTATTGTTATATTACACAAACTCCTGTTACCACCTCAAAATCACCACATGCATATTCTCCTTTAGGCATTTGAAGCCATTTGACTCTTTCGACTTTGACTGCGATTTTTTAGGCGAATCGTCATTCACAATCTCTCCTTAGACATCCACTCACCATACATGAAAGGGAGTAATGTAAATCCTTATACATCACAGTATAGGATTTTCCCCTTGTTGTCTCCACTGCTCCGACGGCCTTGTTAATTAGACTCACATTTGCAAAAAATTGCAAGAAAGTCACAATCTGCGTGAAAAAAATCCTTTCATATTAAATCCAACATAAACATGTTTTTGCGCACGGGTGGGAATTTTTTAATTGTTAGTATTGCCGGGTGCGGTGCCTATTGCCAAATTTAGGTGACCAGGTATGCATATTACCAGGATATTGCCAAGAACAATATAACCGGACCGACCTTTATTACCAAAACAAAAATAGCCAAATCTTTATTTACTTCATACTACTACTACTACTTTATAATCACTTTGTACATACATAGATGGCTTCAGTCAGTCATGAAGAGGTTCGTACATTCATGCTGCTATGGCGTGCAAATACTCCATTGTTGACATAATTGTGATACAAAAGCGGACAATTTTACGTAAACGATAATTTATTTGTGCATATTTTATTCTGTTCACTTCCTAAACCTGTTCTTATTCGTA
>JAHZNB010003398.1:0-12901 GCA_027744295.1 Callyntrura guangdongensis
TGACACCAATGGCGAAGTTTCTTTGAATTTAAACCCCAATAATTTATGAAGATGTCATTGATGAAAGGTCTCCACTTTCAGCCCAGTATCTCTCATCAATACGGGTAAAACGGGGTAGGGTTGCGTTGCGTGTATACGTGTAGATCAATGGAAAGTGCCTAACGCAGCTAATGTTGCACCAACATTAACATCGTTTTAAAGGTGGATACGGGCACATTTACATCAACCATGCAGGGCAGCATCACTTATGTGGCGTTGTATTGCAGTATGTAAATACTCTGAAACACGTGTACCTTTGCAACTTCTGTCTTCACAGCTTACCAATGTTTACGGATAATTATTGTATGATTGTGTCATTTTGATTTGCCTCTAGTCAGAATATAATGTAGCTGGTTCAAGGTTATTATGACATTTTGTTGAATTGTTACAGGGAAATATTGTCAACAATGAGAAAACGTAATAACTATCCAACTGCAATCTTTATACTTTTGAGTTTGAAAATATGTTGATGAATATGTATTGTAAGCAAGCGTTTGAGTCTAATTATACGACAAATAGTTTCTGGCATAACGGTTAGTGCTACAATTTATACGAAATGAAGTAAAAGCTGCTATATCACTCATTGAAAGTTTGAGAAATAACTTCATTGTGGTCATTTCTTCCGGTTTTTTGTAGTAGTGATTGTTATTATATAGGTAGGCAGTCCGCGACGAGAAGGAAAATTGAAATTAAAGAATACAATTTAAACAACTCTGTTGGTGTCCCGATAAGGTTGGTTATGCAAAAAACATCATCCGTGTGTTTTCATGGTACACACAATTTTGCATTTTTTTCGTTTTCACAACAAGCTTTAAGGTTGAAAAATGTTCAAAATTTACAGATCGAGTAATGAGCCGAACGTTGACTTGATTACCGATTCGTTCAAGGTTCTTCAAAGTCAGCATCCATGATGAAATTTACGTTCAATGTGCCAAACAGTTTTACATCATTATTATTGTTACGACCACGACGTGATTTTCTGTTATTTGCTTTACCATGCTCCGTTACTAGATGGTACACAGGTAAGTAAGCATTACGAAAACGACAAGCTAAGTAAGCGCAAGCAACCCCCGTTTTGTTATACATATATACCATCAGACCGTCTGCGTCTGTCTGGAACAGAGGAGATACACATTGCATTGCACCATTGCACAGCATTTCTCTTTAAAGATGACGTATATTATATTCTTAAAAAAGTAAGCATTTCTGCAGTCATGTTGTGCTCATGGCCATGGCCCAGGAAATTATTTACCTGTTGTGGTAAAACTCCTTAAGCATGTGCCTGTGCTTACTATGTTTTGCGATGGGAAACTTCAATCCGGAAGTTAAAGGCAAAACATTTGAAGATTGAGAGGTTATTTTAACAGGACTGTTTTGCGGAGAAATGTAATATTTACTTGTGACGAAGTATTATATAGAATATAGCAGGGGTTACACTGCACTCCCACTGAACTTTAGTATCACAAATTGTTCAAGTTATGTGGCATTTTTGTAGCATTAAATTTGACAGTAAAGTTTACCATCGTTGTGCTTTTTCCCTTACTCGACCACTATAACCACATTTATCTTGTTCGAAGTTAAATGGTAAAAAATACCAGTCTAAGTCAGGCAACGTCAGCTTTTTTTGTTGTAGGCATTATTGAAGGAGAAGAAATAATATTTCGTGTTTTGAGACGTGTTGAGAAAATGTTCAAAAATATTTGTTTTATGTGCCATTCATACCCATTATAAAAAATTGAAATTACTTTATACCGATTTGGAGCTCAATACTATACTTACAATAAACCATTTAGGAGGGGTTGGTTATGCTTACAATTGTACCGTTCTGTTTTTTGCCAGCAAGATTAGTTGTGTGCCAATCGAAATACAGATATTTGCCTAATTTAATTTAGGAAAATGAGAAAGGGTATCTACTCAACTAAAAATAGGCTTTTAAACATCGCCAATTATTTTGCACTTTCTTGTTTGACAATTTTCTAAGCTCTCTCCCTCTGGATGAAGAACTCTCCCTGAACTCTCTCTCTCTCTCTCTCAGCTTTCAGCTTTGAGGGAGACGAAATTATTATATCTATCGTCATGCTTAAAAGGTATATTGTATGTAAGGTAATCGACTGATTTAAAAGATGTGGATAAGTAAATAATAATGAACTGTACACTGTACAAAAACCAAAAGGCTAAAAACAGGTAGCCCTTCCGTAGTCTTGTTGCTTAAACAAACAGCGTTGCATTTTACCATTTTGCGTCCCACCCCACCTGGGATTCTATTACTTAGCCACATAATGCCGATGACCACACTGAAAATTGCAAAAGCGTACCTAGTTGTTAAATGTACTATTTATACATCAGGCATTCGGGTGACTGTGAAGAGAAATGAGAATCATGGTTCTTAAATGAGACACAGGTGCCCTGAAATAGAACACGATGAAATAACAAACTAGGTAGTATTACGATGTTTGATACATCATGCGAATAGCAAAGAGGAAACAACTGTTTTTTTTGTCGTTTCAGTTGTGTTTTTTACGATTTCACGTCACGTTGTGCGAAACAAGTGAAATGAGATTTTTCTATCTTTGGCTCAATGATCATAATAGTAATGCTACTTGTGACAAATGGAATAGTTTTTATGCGTGAAATGAGGTTTTGAGAGTCACTGCACTAACTTTTGGGTTACCCGTCTTCCTCATTCTAAATACTATTGCTGTCATCAGTGATCAGTGTTACAAGACAAGACAGCGCGGTGCATAGGTACCGAAACCGAACTCTGAAAGATATTTTTAGCAACTGCGCGCGTCTACTTCTACTAGGGTAAAAAGCATCTTGCTATAAGTGTATTACATGTGGTACTCTACATTTTATCAATATTTCATCCGCTATTTAAATGGTATTTTTGTAACCAGTACAGTTGTACAACACACTCTCATATAAGTTATAAGAATGTCTCCTTCCAAACAATGCATGCAAAGCTCGTAGCAATATGCCGTAGAATAAGGATGACAGTTAGCCCGTTTCAAGTGAAAAAATGCATGAGAAAATTACTATTCGAGCATGTCATTCACGGTCATACATACTAAATGCATGTATTCCCTACATACTGGTAGTACTGTATAAGAAGACTAAATAATATTTATTTTTACCATGCACCTTTTACATAATATATATTATCTTATGCAATTAATTTAAATGTCACTTGCATATCTGGCGTTGTCAAAACACACATTATTGGTTTTGTACGTTTTACTATGTATTTATGAGACCATAATAATCCTTCAACGCGTTCTTGGTGGGCATGAGCTTGTATAGAGTCTTCTTTATATGATTTATGTTGAGTAAAGGGTTCAATGCGTAACTGTTTCTTGACTATTTGAAAAAATGTCATTAGTCATTGATCCATTGAATCTTTTTTGAAATTCCACTAGACTTGTGACGCTTTGAAAATAATGTAGGGTGTCTCATGTACCATTTAACAGAAAAAAATTAATCATCGCCTTTGTAATGATGTATTCGTGATAAAAATATAACAGAAAAGTATCTTACTTTGAAATGGACTTAACGCTAAATTATTTTGCGAACAAATAGGGATTTGAAAAGATTGAACTCACTGAAATAGACGACATACTTACATAACAATATTTTTATTTATTTTTGGGTTCATATTTTATAAAAAGATTTTTGCCTTCAAATGTGTTATCATCATATCTGTAGAAGAATGATAACTTCGGTAGTCTGCTATGCGAAATCTACTTTTTTATCACCGGTCCCTGCCATTCTTTTATTCAGTTTCGCTGTGTTTGTAAATCTCTCGTTGTCAGCGTATAATATAAAGTTAGGTACATACATATACATATTCAGTTTGAACGTTCAACGAAGTTTCAACTTAGCTTATGGCTTATATGTACGGACGAAACAGATATTGCGCGTTTGACAGGAGCGCATCCTCGAAGGAGTACCAAAGTTGTTGTTAAAGTCCAGGTAAATTGGTTTAGGGAAATTATGATGTAATAAAAAGCGCTGACTGTTGTATTGTAAAACGAAGTAAAAATTAAATTATGCGGGATTCGAGTCTGTGTTGTATTCACACACCCATACGCAACACATAATGTTTGTCATTTCTTGGTAACATTCTTTTGAAGTAAAGAAAAAGAAATAAATCGTGAGACGAAAGATAAAAAGGGGCGCATAGCCAGTAATTGTTTACTGATTAAACGTAGTCCTGTCCTTGTCGTTATCATTATTACGAAATTTTAGTTTTGCTAGTGTCATTTTCTTGCAATAGTGATTTACCTTCAGTTTTATTTTCCTGACTAAATTAAATGAGGATTTTATTTATATTATGCGTAGCTGGATGTTACTGTTACTGTACATGAAGATGTGTTCTTTCAACTGTCAAGTCATTCACGATTTTTTTTATTTCAAGGTACTAACTTCTATTTTATTCGCTAGTAGAAACTTTACGAATTACACTTCCTGTACGTTAATTTACCTATAACGTTTGTTTCCGTTGCGGCAAAGATTTTCAAATTTGAAATCTCACTCGCTCAATCGTTCATTTTGTATGATTTGCATTTTAAGGGAAGTAGCGGATGCACGCAAATTACTACTTCGTGGGTACCGTATTTTATCATGTTGTTAGTTTTGCATAGGTACATGGTTATGTGACATGCGGCAAATTGTCCAAAAATCGGTTTGTATTCTGTCACACACGGTTTTGCCAGGTACATGTTAATGTGTAAACAGCTATTTGACAAATATGCTGTTCGGCACATTAGATGATGATTCATGATTCATCATATCATTACGATCAAAAACAAAAAATGACATTCAGTTCATTTTTATTCTTATTAATTGAGTGACAATTACCTGGCCTTGCACTCCTGAAAGTTTTGATTTTGAGAAGAACTGGTTTCTGGACCCCCGATAAGTAGCTTTGCCTTTCCCAGTGGATGCCGATTTCTTTGTTGTCGACGATGGGTAAGCTGCTGTCGACTCTTCAACTTCAAAACTAGAGTCTATGCGATTACTTCTCCCCTTATGTGAACTTTTCTGTTTGGTATGTCTACTCTTTGCAGCGTCAGTACACGATATTATACTTAACAATAGAACACCAACGATTAATAGTAACAATGAGGTCTTTACTTTGTTTACCCTTGCCGGAAAAAACATGTTTACGTAATAAAAAATTATGTTTTGCTGTTTGTACTTCATTATTAAAACGATATTAGACTACTTTATTACAATGTCTCGGGTGGTAACTGTTGAGGAAGAATTTTACGCGTTACAATTTACTATGATAATTTGTATTCACCTCACTTACACGACAAGTAAACTGGGTTCCCGTTAAAGCATAAGCTGGGAAAATAGTTGAAATCGTTCTGCCAATAACAGCAACATTTCCACGCACAATTTTCCTGAGAATTTAAAATGTGAAATGATCGAAATTGCCAAGAAACTGTCGTCGTAAAGCACAAATCTTCGGAGCTGCTTTTTAGACTTTGTGACGGCGATGATAACTGATGAAGTGAGTACGAGGAGCTCCGGGTGTTGAAAGGGTACAGCAGGGTAGATTCGAGTTGCTTATTATATGTGCATTTAATGAACGCACAAGTTTATGATTAGTCATAACTTCAATCAGCTAGTGATGAAGAGAAGGGCTTTCATTGGGAGACAGAGTCTGCAGCAGGAGCTTAAGAGTGAGAGACGCACAACCTAATGAGCTCGATGCCAAGGGCCGTCTGTAGGTACAACTGTGTAGCGGAAGGGTTTTCTTTTTTTAAGTGCTCACTACTTACTTTTGCAGCATTTCATGGCATGCGAATGATGTTGTGCTGCGCGGTGTGGCGGAGTGTTGAGTGAACGCTAAGTCTATGTTAAGGGAGAGAAATAGATGAAGCTAGCAGATGATGTGTCTTTCCTCAAAAGTTTCAAAGAACTACATTGCTGCAGAGAGAGATTTGCCATATATAATGAATGTTCATGCCGTTAAAAAGTCTTGCCCGCTATTGTTATTGAACGAAGAATATATATATAAGCATGTGCTATGCGGTCGAATGATCATCATACAATCTTGTGTAAGTTGTGTGTATCATCAGTTTATCTTCATGTGTAGGTATTTATATAGAAGAATATATATCGCTTCAGGAGTTGAATTCATTAGAATGTTATCTTGTCAGCGAATGCTATATATATCATACTTAGGGTCCGCAGTTATTACGTGCATAAAACATGACAAGTCGGCTTAATAATTATTATTTCATTATTTCTCTTATTAGCATAACATTGTAATAGCAAAATGCAATAATATGCCTATTAATCATATTTTAAAGAAGATATGTACATACATATTGTATTGATCTGCCATCTGCAATGCAATGCCTCGTGTAGTGAAAATAGTGACTTAAATTCTGGCAATGGGAAGGCAATATGCGTAGTGCGTGGTCATCCTTCATAAATGAAGCAAAATGCAATAATATGCCTATTAATCATATTTTAAAGAAGATATGTACATACATATTGTATTGATCTGCCATCTGCAATGCAATGCCTCGTGCAGTGAAAATAGTGACTTAAATTCTGGCAATGGGAGGGCAATATGCGTAGTGCGTGGTCATCCTTCATAAATGCGTAAAAATGTTCGCACGTTTGTTGCGTGTATCATATAAATGATAGGTTAAGTGCAAACGTAATAGGTATAATCATTTTGATTATCGTTCTGTGCGTTGGAAAAACATTTGAAAACCTACTGAAGATTTATGTATATAAAGATGGTTTAGTGTTATTTATTTCGACTGGTTATTACTATTTACGTTATCAATTTATAGGCATTTGGGTTATAATTGATAATTATTACTAGTGTAGTGTAACACCAACCTTCCAACTCGTTTCTGTACTTCTTTCAAATTTTAAAATGAATGTAGAGTCAAACTTTTGTAAAAAAATGTATTGTATATGGACAATACTATTAAGTTAAAGGAATTGAGAAAGATAAAATAATAAATAGACATGTTCTTTTTAGAATTTCCGACTTTATTTTTCGTGTCTGAGTATATGTATATGTTCGTTTTATTTTGTCATGCCATGTAGAAAAATGCGCATATTTGTTTGAAGATAGAATTTGCTCCAATTATCTGAAAAGTTAAAATATTTACACAAGCAATAACACATATAACGCAATTTCTCAGTTGACAATATGTCAGTTCTGAACCTGAAACTGAAAGGCACGACCTGACAATCAATCAATACACTGTAGTGATGATGTGCGTTTTGTACGCAAAAATTAAATAAATAATCACATTAATAACAATTATATCAAATTAAATATACAGAACGTTGCACAAAGAAAAATGATTTATGAGCGTGTCAAGTTGTGGAAAGTTGTAAAACGTGGAGATGAAAAAGTGTACAAAGCTATTTTCATCGTCAGGTCTGTTTGAATGCTAAAATAAATGCTCCTTTCAATTGTATTTGATGAGCACGTGGAGAAATGTGTGGTTGTGAAAAAATACACATAGCACGAAAACTAAACCATCATAGTTGTAAATCTTTTAAACTACTTTTTAAAATTGCTACTCTATTAGTCGTAATAATGAAGTTCATAAGTCACAGGCATCTTGTGAGATAAAAGTGCAATATGGCCTATGTATAGGGTAAGCAAACACCATAATATTGCACCCTTTCTATCACACTTTTTGTTACGACATGACTATTTAAAGTTGTTGAACCAAAGAGAAATCTCGCCATTATCATTATAGGGATGACAAATATGAAGTCATGATACAAAAGAAAGAAAATTCATGTTTATGACATTCTGCATTAGTGCAATTAGAAATGAGACTTTACTCGCACTGTATTTTCCCTAAAAACAAAGAAACTAAACCACTGCATTGCAGAAAGGATAAGTATGAAAATATGTGACTGTGGGTTGGTCTTACATTTGTTATTGGACAAGTAAGGGATGAAACATGTTATGTGATCTAGAAAAAAGTTCTACACGCGCGGATTATACATTTTATTTAAGAAAGATGGTTTAAACTCGTGTGCTGGTGGTATGCACTCAAGAAATGCTAATATTAGACTGACTTTTTATTACCATCTAACCTAATGCGGATATGTGTAAAGTGTAATATAGTTAGGTAAAAGGATAACTGCATTTATATTTGATACATATTTAGAAACTAATAAAAAGAAGAACCGCATTCATAGTGTGATTGCAATGCGCATGTTAATTGTTTTACAGAGTTGATGGTAGATAATAATATTACAGCATTATGAGGCGTCTCTGTAATCTTCGCGTTAGAAAGTTCGCCCTAATCATGCAATTTTTGCTGCTAATCGCTTGGAACTTCCCTATTCGATATAAGTTACAGATTTTCTCCTTTATGATGATGATGATGATACATGAGTATATGTAAGCGCAAAGGTTTTGTAATGAATGGCTGAACAAAAAACCCTCAACTTGTTTCAGTGTGATGATACAAAGTTACGCAGGGTTGGCCGTTCACAGCGTTGTTTTGCTACGTTTTCAATTTTTTGTTTGATCAGTTGTCGTAATCCCTATTTAATCCGCAAGACAAACCAACGTTTTTGTCCGAAATCAGAGCTCACTCAAAGCGTGACATCTGTAAGGATTGCAAACTAAACAATAAATACTTTGACGTGGTATATTACATTTTACAACATTACAAATCAAAATCCAATACTACAAAAAAATGCAAAATGTACTCTGAAAAAGTTTAAACTAGATAAAAATGCTCGTTGCATATATTTGTGTACATGCTGTTTGATTCTGGTTATCAAAACTAAATATCTTGTAATGCTGGTGATGAGTACTAGTACGCGTACAGGTAGTAATGCACAATTATTTTTTATTGCTTTGCTTGGTGAAGTTTTACAACAGCAGGCCATCTAGGTGCATGTGAATTTCATGTAGTACTTCATTCACAACTGGGAAATACAAGGTCAAGGTAACACCAAGTCAACTTACGGAATGTCTGAGAGGTGTAGTGTGGAGTGCCAAGTTTTTTTCGCATCATGTTCCGTTGATCCCGAGTTCATCACATCACGTATAAAGCGCAAGCAAACACGTACGAGCAACTTATGTTACCATAAATCACAGTTTGCACGCATATGGATGCATGGCTAAAACAGATATAAAAATCAACGAATTTCATAACAGTGTGTCGAATTTTATGATTCAAAAACAAACTTGAAGCTGATTGTGGTTAGTGTTTTTCTCTAGGTAGCGGTGTAATAAGTAGCAATTTACAGAGGTTGATTTGTTGGTAACGCTTTGTAAGGGGTCATTGAAAACAGTGATGTACGAGTACGAGGTAGACAGAATTATAAAAACGATTATTTTTGTTTAACTGAAAGCATCTCAGCAGTAAGCAGAGAAATTAATCGCATTTGTCCGTTTCTCTGTCTGTTTTGGTATGGTCTCATTTTCTGATCATAAGCGTTAACAGATTTTACTAAAAGTTGACATGTTAAATTCCCTATAGGTTCGATATTTAAACCCTATTGATCACGGGCAAAATCCCTCACCCCATGGGATGGAGAGAAGAAATTTACCTCGGTTATATCGGAAATCACTTTACGGTTGATTAGAAATCGCTTAACTCGATAAGTGTATCCATATAAAAAATCAATGTGCCCCAGTGGAGCAGAGCAGGATAAAGCGATATACCTACTCGAAAGATATTTTGTAGTAGTACTAAGCAAGAATGGTTTGTTCTGTTTCAGCTACGTCTTTATCTTCGCATAGCGGGTTTATTATGCATGGGTAGTGTACCTTATTAACTCATTATTATATCATTCGATACATCTATATTTTACTGTTTACCCATTAAGTGTACAGTATTGATGTCTGCTGCAAGATGGATGGGTTTTTAAATCCTATATTATTTGGTAAACCGAAAAATATTTTTTTTTTTTAGTTTCAGGACATCAAAATGTGTGTGGTGAAGATGACTACACACGACACGAGTATGTATTACTGACATGACAGAGTGACAGATACGTAGGGTAGGTAAAGTTGTTTTTACTTTTCTCTAGGGAGTTGAAATATTACACCTGTACATCATATATTATAGAGGAAGTTAGATTTGTCACTTTAGGTGATACAGATAAATAACTAAAGAACGTACGTAAGTAAGAACGCATACGTTGGAAAAAACTACAATTAAACGTTATCTCTTTAAGTTCTGCAAACAGCGTATCCGGTTTATGCGGTCACTTAACTGCACCATTAAACATATTCACCTATGTACGAACACTATACGCACCGTCACCAACACCTTTTCTTACTTAACAGTTAAAATTGCAATTTCAAGGGAAAATTTTCTGAAACAAAGTCCTAGTTGAAAGCAAGGTATTTGAAAGTACAACCAAATCATTCATAACATTGACACGTCAATTTTGTTTTGGCTCTTAATTAATTGCTTCAAATCAAAACATGTAAAGGACCGTTTTTAGTTTTTACACGGAAAAATCTTGGATGAATATTTCGGTTGAATTTTTAAAAAATACTCATTTTTCTGCGTGAAAAGACGTTCCAACAAAATTTGAATACAATTTCAAAGGCAAGAAATTTCATATTTGAATTAAGTTTAAGAAGGAACTACGCATAAGTAAGCGCTAAATAATGATGTATAATGCATTCATTATCATCTGCTTGGTTGAGGTGCATATGCATACATGTGATTTGATAATAGCCGTACCTTCATTCTTGTCTCTGGCGACAATACAATTGACAATAATGAGAAAGATGAAAATCTTATTTCTAACATCCGTCCCATATACGATGGTGTTTATCCATACATTATTATACATGCTGTTTTTTGTCTTTTACTTTCTTTAACTTCCCTATCTTGTTTACCGGTCTTAATTAAGACTGATAAATGTGCTGTTGTCGCATTTATGAAGTCCTTTCAGGAAATCCATTGGTTTGACGAAAATATGGTATTATCATTGAATATAATAAACTAACGCCTGCAATCTATAAAACACCGCTACGCGCACGTTGGAATTTCTTATGCGGTATACTTCCATTTAAATGAAATATTCATAGGGTGAACGAATTTTCTCCTTTTAGCGTGATTATTGATTTCTATTATTATTATTATTATGGCTTTTCGTGTATATTGATGTGGGGCAATTTTAATAAATTATATAAGTGGGAAGTGGCGACAAATGTATTGATAGACGAACGATTTGTAATAATAAGCGATTATTTGATATACGCTCAATGATGCGTGCAATTTGTTTTAAAATCGCACTATATAATTCACGCTAATTTCCAAAAAGATGCATAAAAAATTGGTTACATTGAGTATCGCATCGTATAAAATCGCATACCTATGTAGCATATGGCATACTAAATGTGGTTTTTGGTTTCATTTTTGTTCCCGACGGGCAGAAAAAAGTCCATTGCATTGATGTAATAATGTGCACATGAACTCTTCAGAACGACTTTCTCTACATGCTAATTTGATGTGAAACGTGGAGTTTTGTTGTCAAATTGTATTTGGAAGATGACTGTTGTCTTCATAACATGATAATGTAACAAGGAACATCACTATATGTGTGCAGTAATAACATGATCGTCCACAAACATGGCGTTTTAGCTATCGTATATCACTCTTATTTTGATCATATCAATTCAAAAAATGCATAGAAAAAATTGATATGCACATGATATACAGGAAAAGGTGAAGAACCTTTTCGGTACTCAATAAAGTGACTCCTATGACATCGATTTATGCAAAAATGAATCTTTTTAGGCAAAAAAAAAGATTATTTATGATAATTCACGCGAAAATATCTTTGCAGTTTTTGTGGCGGAAGTTTTGCGAAGAGCTAGGCTGAAAATTTTTGCCGTATATTTTTGCGTAGTGTGAAACCACATTTTTAAATCTTGCACGTATGGAGAAACTACTCAAGCAAGGAATACGGTGGCAATGGGTGCATAGGCTTATTCGCAATTTAATTTTTGCGCATTCTACAACTTAGGTTTATCATTGTCTATCCATTACAGCCATAACTTTTAAACTATCACATGCGTAAGTCCAATTAGGATAGAAATTATTTGTTCTCGCTGTATACTAGTGGTGGACCTCAAGTGTAATATGTAATCTCTGACGTAATGATGTTGTTGCAGCCGATATACGCAGAAATGTATGTTTTCTGTTTTGTAGTATGATTATCTAATTTCTCAGCCGACCCTCTCTGCAGCAACGTCGTGTGGCCATAATAAGAATAAAAAGTAACACACCAAATTTTTAGTAACATCAACTCTAATATAATCTGCAGTTAACTAAATTGGCAAAACTTTCTTCATGCACATTGCACAGTTTGTTTTCTATTTGAGAGGCGGAACCAACTTCCAAATGTGTATTCAAATATTCAATTATTTCTTCAAAGTGTTGATTGTTAATATTACTCGTAGTACAGCACAAGTATGTCTGATGCGCTTATCCCACGCTAAGCTTATAAATAATAGGTTCTTACTCAATGTTAAACATCCTTCATGTCTGTATAAGATGATTGTGTACATAATTAAGTACATCATTATCATTATAGTAGATGATGCAGAGGATCAGTTTAAATTTATATTTACCAATCCGCATATGCACTTAGCGATAATATAGATGAAGGATGCTGTTGATGACAAAAGGTGAATTTCATAAGGTTTGCGTGTCGTGTACGCACTACCTTTTATATTAACTCGAAACTTTCTAAAGCACTAAAATGACATAATGCGCCTTCTTAAAGGGACACCCTTGTCCTCTATTACAAGATAGTTGAACATGCTATTACACGTTCTGCGTTTTTAACACTTTATCCCATCCCAATTTATGTACGTACACAA
>JAHZNB010003399.1:0-11349 GCA_027744295.1 Callyntrura guangdongensis
CAGTTTACACTGGTGTGATGAAGAAGGGGAACGAGAAGCAGAATGCTGTGTAGTGTTGGTAGTAGTAGTACTATACCACTACCAACACAAGTAGAGCGACGTCGTTCCAGCAAAAAAAAAACTGATTCTACTAGTGTAGGAATCCGGTTTTTTACTGGAACAACGTCGCTTCCCAGCAGACCTAACAAATATTTACAATGAGGCAGGTCGAGGGCAGCCTACTGAGAGAGATTTCACCGAGAAAGGCAACAACAGCTTCTCTCGATGAAAAGGAAAGGTTATTGGGAACAACGCCACGAGAAACTTTATGAGGATAAAGGACGTCGCAAACGGCTTCCTTTCTCTTTCTCTCTCTCTCTCTCTCCGCACCGCAATCCGCTCGTTCCCATTTCCTCTGTTTTTCCACTTAGCTTTGCTTTGTTCACAATCTGGTCGGAGGAAACAACACGACTGGCGGAACGAAACTGTGCAGTGGAAGCAAGAGAAGCACAGTGGGTAAACCTGAGGCCTGTTATTTAGTATTGCGTCAGGTAACTCGCTTGGTGCAGTTCAAGCTAACCAGTTGTCCCACAACGACTTTCTCTTTCATACAAACTGAGCAAGAATTCCTGTTTTCAGTTGCTACCTGTAAATACTCTTTACTGGATATTATTTTAAAATTTATTACTCACTCGTGGAGGATTTGAGCAAATTTTCAATGTATTTTTATTGATTGTGGATAAGGAAATAATTAATTGTCTTATTGCATTTGATCGCCTGTCATTTTTCTTGAATCAAATTACGTTTCCACCATATGAATGGTAAAGTAGTGGAAACTGGAAACAGCAGTATGTATTATTAATATATAGCTCAGTCGTGTGTGGTAAAATGAGAAGACTGTTGCCGTGCGTGTTCCTTATTGCAGTACATTTTTCTTTCAAGCAAGACCAGCTACCAGAGAAGCCGCCGAGAAACAGGGTAATAGCCGAGAGAGGAGATAACGGAGCATTTTTGCATGCAGCAGGAGGGTACAGCTTTCAAGTTACGCCGTTGTTGGGATAATGTAATTTTTAAAAGTCTTCCTTTTTTCTTTTGTTATTTATTTACTACAGCAAGTGTGGCTTGCTACTGTTACTGCTGTTGGTAAGTTGGGATTATGATGTTATGAATGAGTTTGGCAGACAACATAAATACTGTGCTGTTTACACAAGGAACGATCTCTAACGATGACTGTCAAGTCATTCTGCTGGACAGCGTTTTCTCCAGTAGTATTGTTCTGTTGTTAAGGGCAACAGCAGAAGACCACCGTCACTGTAGTTAATTCTGTGTTAGTAATTCGAGAGAGATTTTTCAATGAATATAACGCGTCGTCATACAGCTTATATTTCTTACTATCGTCATTTAATTAATTATTAATTAGTTACTAGTTATTAAGTTGCATACATAGGAAACAATTTCATACAAATTGCACAATAATAGTATTTACATTGAAAATAGAAAATTTTCTGTGTAAATACTTTTAATAAAAATGATAATAACTACAATTAAGAAGTATGCTAACTTTTCAAGTTTTATCTGATTGTAACAAAGTCTGGTTTATCGTGTATTGTGCGCTAACATTTTTATTATTGTGCCCTTCTGTGACGAGGCTTTTTTCGAGTTTTGGAATAATGATATTCCTGGAATCCATAACATCATTTAGATGTTACTCAGATTTTTTTTAAATGTAGAGAATATATTTTACTGATCCTACGCTACCCGCTCATTCCTTAAGTTGTAAATCATGCCAGAGGGTCATTTGTACGACCTTTGATTGAAATGAGCATAATATTTTATAATATGTTGGACTTGGACAAAGTGTTTTGAATGAAAAATTTGTGGCGTAGTTTATCCTTTTTTACTAAAAATTATTTGAGTTTTTGAAAATGTTTACCAGTTTTTTCCCTATTTTTAAAGTGATTTTAGTTAAGATGACCGATGTAAATATTTTGTCTAGATTTTGTCATGATAATAAAGCTAAGATGTTTCGTTCATATTTCGAGAAAAAATCATGCTGATGATTTTAAGCATTAAAAGATTTGGACTGGTAAGTTTAGCATGTGTTGCATACTTTGTTGGTACGGACGTAAACAAACTAACTGTAAGTTGTACAAAAATTTGCGCCAATACCGTTTTTCACAAGTATTTTAATTTTGGAACGGTCAGCGACTCAAACGTTTTGCCAAATTTTTAACCGAGTATCATTTTTGGTAAACTAAAAGTGCAGACTTTTTGAATGGCAGTGTTTGTCGAGTTGTCCCATTGATATTGGCCTACAAACATGGAAAACCATCGGCTCCGGCTGTCCCAAGTCAGTTTTATTCTGAAGATATCTATGGAACGGTTTGCAATTGTCGTGGTTGCTTTCCAAAATTAAATACACAAGCAGTAGATTAATCGCAAGGATACCGACTGATACGTGCAGACTTTTTGAATGGCAGTGTTTGTCGAGTTGTCCCATTGATATTGGCCTGCAAACATGGAAAACCATCGGCTGTCCCAAGTCAGTTTTATTCTGAAGATACATATCTATGGAACGGTTTGCAATTGTCGTGGTTGCTTTCCAAAATTAAATACACAAGCAGTAGATTAATCGCAAGGATACGGACTGATTTTTAGTACGTAAATTCATTCATTAATTCATTATCAATCATACCAACGATAAGACTTATTCGGACGTGTGCATGTTTGCAAAAGATGTCTCAATTAGCGCTGTTCTAACTTGTATCAAAAAATGAATAAAGATTTAACATTTTCTCAAATTTTATTTTATTATGTAGATTTTCACCATGGCATACAAAGCATCAAATAACAACAATTGATTTTTTCTGCTTCAAATCATTAAAATCAAAAAAGTTCTTAACCAATTCAACCATAATTTATAGATAGTAAATGCATTGCAAATGCCTCTAAATACTGTGATTCAACTACATGCAGTATCTAATTGACGTCAATTATAGACTATTTTCTCGAGAGGTGTACAGGTCTAACTAAACATGACAGTTTTTAATTATTCTGAGGAAATAACACTTTTATTAAAATTTGAATGTGACAGTATCTTATATTATCATTTACGACTGCGACTCTTAATTAGAAAATGAAAAAAAAAGCTCTACTAAAATGTAATATTGCTTGCCTTAATATTTTACACAGTATATACTTTATTTTACAAAGTTTGAACTCTAATATCTATTGTCTATTACTACACTAAACTCTCTCACTTTGTCACATTATAAAAATCTCATGTAATCTCACAAATATTTTCTCTCGCTCAGTATCAAACCAACCAATCCCTGTCATCTCTTTCTATGACTCGATACATAAGAAAAGGTCATTGACCTTACCAGCCAACTTTTCGCTGATATACAGAAACGACAGGTGTGTAGCGGACGAATGGGTTCTCTAGACTATACCATAATCTTTACCACTTACATCACTTACTGTACAAAACTAACTTGCCAAAATGGACATAAAATTAAGATGCTTTCTTTTCTTTGTTTATTTTAAAATTAGCAGGGCAGATGTGGCGTATCACTGGCGCCACTACTTTTCACTTTACTCTTTTGGATTTACCCTTTTTGCCGAAGTAACTTACAAAATAAATGGTTTCTCCGTAATTTCAAAGCCCGATAGCAATTTTAACTTTGAACCAATTTCTTTGGTTGATTGTAAAGTTGGTAGTTGAAAGCGTATCATGAGGGCAATCTTGCTGCTATTGAGTCCCATCTATAAATATTGTCGGATTAATTCCACTCTAAAATAAATACTGTCGATTTTGGAAACCATCTCTGTTTGTAACATCCGGGTAATTTTTCTTCACATCCACAAGAAAAGATGTTTTGTGTTAACTACATCAAGAGACGTTCACATTCAATATAATATTTTGCCCAACATTGCAAAATTTCAAGTGTAAAACCATCTCACCTGTTTTCTTCCCTGGCACTGTTAATCAGTCCCAGGGTTGGGACTACCGTTTTCCTCGCCCTCTTCTTCATTCATTCCTGACTCCGAATCCTCCTTCTTATCTCCAAGCACCTCATTCTTCACTTCGCAGGTCTCGTCCAACCTCGGCAATAATCTCGGGCGCTTTCTCCTCCGCTTCTTCTCTCGATGTCGGCAGCTACGTTTTTTGTTGAAATTCCCTTTTGCTGTTGTCGTCGCCGCATCCACCATTATTTTTTTCTGCAGTTTAACAATTTTTCGCAACAACTTATTATTCGCCTGTTGCCAGTGCAGCTCCCTGTTAGTCAGCTGTCCCTTTAACTTTTCATTTTCTCCGCTAATGGTACTGCTCTCGGAAAGTGCGTTTTGTTTCTCTTTTTCCAACTTGTCAATCACCCCCTTCATTTCCTCAATTTCAGCTTTGAGACAAGTCACTTCCTCTTCAGCTTCCTCAATTGGACGACACCCTCGAGGAGTTTGAGGACGGGATTGGGTTCTCATCACCGTTCTCCTCAAATCGGAGTCTGTTTTCGTAGTCGATATCATTACTCGGGCCTGTTGACCCCACGTCATTATCCGTTCCACCCGAGGTCTCCGCTGACGTTTCCATTCGTCTACAATGACAAACTATAAAAAGCTCATCAAAATAGCAAATATCAAATTAAACTTGAAAAATCCCTTCGTCTCATTAACTAAATGACTTTTTGCTTCTCTAAAGAATCACAACCTACCACCAAGTGGACGTCGATTTTTGTGATGAGTCATTACTTCTTCCTTTTGTTTTCTTCCCTGTTTCTCGTTACTTTTCTCCTTGTAGATTTCTTATAAACTATAATTTATAGAATTCTTCTTCTATAATTTATTCCCGCAGTCACAACACATCTACACAAGAAGATTGTATCCCCGAGCGTACATTTCCCTGTGTCACCCAACAACCACTAAGATTACAGCACAACCTGTTATTTCTCGTCTCCTACACATATCCCCCTACTTTCTCCTCATATCTCTACTTTCGTTTTCTTCACCAGTTATATTCAACGACAGTTAAAAACCTATAAAATTGGAACCCCCGCTGCTGATTAGTGTGTGGTAGTAACAAGTAGCAAGTAGCTATTACAGAATGTCTGGGCTGGGGAAAATGTTTGGGGCAACTTGCGACACTTGGACTTTCCACTTGTCTCACACGAGCAGTCCGCAGTTTATGTGTCAGTGTTCTGTTTAAACAAGTGAAGTGGTATGTACATTTCACGCGGAGAAGTGCTACAATGATGCTGTTGCTTTTGGGGAGAGCGGTGAAATGAAAAGAAAAATTGTGCTGAGTTCCTTTATTCTTGTTCGTCGGCAAGATCCGTCGACTCCACCTCTTTCACTTTAGAAGCGTGTAGTTACAAGTTGCAAGCTGCAAGGTAGTTGACTTTTTGATATAGTACTATTACTTATGTATATAATCCGTACCAAATAAAGTGTATCATACAAAATGCCAGATATTACAAAAATCACATTTAAAGGATGGTACAAATTGCCAGGACCTCGGTCGGTTACCGCGAATTATATTTTTCATATCTGGCGTTTTATGACAATTTATCAGACACTTTATTTGGAATGGATAATAATATTGTTTAATAAAGCCAAACGGGTCGCATCAAGTTCTCTCCAATGATCTTGAATTTAAATACAAATTAGGTCTTTCCATTTTCTATCGCACTAAAATTATAAATGACAATCTTCCAGCTGATTTTTCATGGTATTCAAAAATGACTCGAATTTTCACAGAAACAATCAATTTATGTAAATGCATTTAAATGTATTTTTTTGAAATTGTCAACTGCTAATGTGAGTGGTGTTCAGCGGGAGAAATGGGGCAAGTAATGACAAGTGCAGACATCCCCGTTTCCAAAATACAAATCCAACAGCTAATGCTACGAAAAGGCACGACAAATTTATCGTGAAAAAACAAAAATTCGCGTTTTATTCATTTTCATAAAATAAGGTTCAACATGGGTATTCCAAATCCCACCAGAGAAAAAGTTCGTTCAAAGAGAAAGAAATGAATGCTTGAAAAATATTTTATATTCATTTTCATAAAATAAGGTTCAACATGGGTATTCCAAATCCCACCAGAGAAAAAGTTCGTTCAAAGAGAAAGAAATGAATGCTTGAAAAATATTGTAGTCATACTATATCTTAAGATTTTTTTTACCATTTTCCTTTTGAGCTTTGGCAAATTTGCATATTGTCGAAGTATTGTAAAAACGGAGACCATGTATCAACAAATAAAAATATAATTACGTTATATCTAGTAATGAAAGATAAACTTATGTACCGTTACTGTTTATGAGTTTATGTGTTGTTTTTCATTATATGCATAGAAAAAGAAAAACACGACATCCTGATTTTTCTAAGAATTTAAAGTAAGATTCGAAAGCTTAGCGATAAAACCTTTCATATTTTCTTTCCATTCAAAATCCCGTGTAGAACCGTTCATTTAAAATAGATTATGGAAGTGATGTACTTCAAAATGAAACTACAAAAACTTGACAGTATTCGAGTATAATGATACATCGGGTTCCAAAGCTCTCTACAACCTTTAACTTACCAAGCATAGACTGACCCCCCCCCCACTCGACCGCCCCTGTACGGTAGCCACTGGTACCAAGTAAAATATAGGTACTAACATTACATTCAAGTTACAGTTAATTACGAGTATGATTAAATAATATTTTCGGAAAACGCTTCTTTTTCTTAATCATCCTCTCCAAATCATTGCCCTGCTCTCCCTCATAATTTTCCCAATCCTCGTCACCCTCTGATTTTTTCCTCCAGGATTTTACCTTTCCAACTTTGTCCCCTCTCTTAGACTTTCCCTCAGAGTCTGTTACTACTATTGCTGCCACATTAGAAGACAAATTTGACCTCCCTTTCTCTGCAGGCTCTGCCAAAGGCACCGATTTAAAACCCAGTAGTGATGGTGATGATCTGTTTGATGACCCCTGCAGCACCTCCGACCTCTCTGGCTGCGGAGTCTGAGTAGTCCAGCGTCTCAAAGTATTCCAAATTTGTTCCACTTTTCGCCCAATCGCCTCTCCAGCTTCATCTCGGTACTGCAGCCACAGGAACCTTAACTGGGATTTGAGTTGCCAGAGACGTCGTCTGTCCGCAAATCCTTGTTGTTGCAATAGCTTCTCCTTTGCTGCCAGTTTCTCCAGCTCGGAAGGTATTTGCTCGTTGTCAAAACGCGAGGAGGAGGACGGGCAAAGGACTGATGACAAGTTGCGCTTATCTTTTCCTAAACCTGCTCCCGATGTGGGGTCAATTTGTTGTACAGAAAAATGTTTAACTTGTTCCATAGAATTTATCAAAGATCTAATAGTACTAATAATATTTTTAAAAGTAAATAAAAAATTTACTATTTTACTTACGGGAAGACAACGCTGTATTCAAGGACATTTTCCTGGATTGAATGATGTTAACCGCGTTGAATCAAAATGTTTAACAAAAAAGCAACCTTTAGTCTAAATATCAAAATATGCAACAAGAAACAACGACTCACTTTACACTTTACACTTCCACACCAAAAATCCCATTGGCATGATACATACATGTGTACCTACTACTTACCCACATTTCAAGATTGCATTGAGTCTCTATATTCCATATATCACCTATATTTTGCGTAAGGCAGCAGTGGTGAAACATAAAAAGAAAAGTTTGTAGAAAAAAGCAATAGAATAGTGCAACGAGATAGGAAATTCGTCAGCGAAAAAAGCAAGCACACCTGCTGTTGTTACTGCTTTACAAAAACATTCCGTGCTTATTACATGGAATCTATGATTTGAGATGAATACATTTTGCAGTTAACGAACCACATCAACTATCATTGTGGCTCAATGGAAAAAAATCAGTGCTAGAATTGAGTATGAAAAGAAAATTGCAATTTCCGGTCCTGTGAAGTCATATGAATACTCTCGACAGATGAAACTGAAAATAAAATTGAAGCTAGGGTTTCCCGTGCAGAATCTTTGTACATACATAATTACATATTTATTTCCTTGAATCAGTTTATTCGACCAAATATACAAAAACGTAATAAAAGGTAACAGCAATCCGAGTGAAAATGGTAGCAATAATGACAGCTTGACGCATTCCGTATCATTTCCAATATCAACAAGAATGAGAGACATTTAGGGATGGACAAGCGACATGACATGACATGTTTGCGTCATGTCAAATCACAATGCCAATTAGTGTCATTTGTCATGTCATAATTTTTTTGTTATTTAATTACAGATATTCTCAAATAGTGATATCAAATTTACATCCGTCGTGTCTTTGACAGTCTTCGTTTTCTGATAACCTTAACCTGTGATACTCCATCAGCCTCTTTGTTCCCCTTTCATCTTTCCTCACCATGACAACTAATACAGTTTATTATTTTCTATTCTACTCTTCTCCTTTCTTATTGTTTATTTCTCCCTCCGACCCTTCCGTTTTTTCACCTGGATTTCGGTCTTGAGCTCTCATCTCTCCCCTTCTTCAAAACTTCAGACGTCACATTTCTATCATTATTTCCTACTCACCGATGCTTCCAACGTTGTCAACTAAGTCGCAACAGCATCAACAAAAATGTTTTCTTTCACTTGACTGCTTTTCCTTCCTATCGTAATCATGAATCATCCTAAATATCCATTTCAAAGTAAAATCCAAACGACCTGGTAACAATAACGGTATCGAGTATTGAGTGACAATACAATACAGAAACATTGGTGGAAATGCAGCAACATCAGAAAGCTCCGTATTTGTCATTTTTTATTTCCTTTCTTCCCCTTTCTTCCCCTTTCTCTCTCTCTCTCTCTCTCTCTCTCTCTCTAACAGTTGTACGCTACAACAGGTATTTCCCCTTCGCTCTCACCAGTTTCACCCCTCTGGTCTCTCATCATCTTGTCAAGTGGTACTCTCACCAACAGTTAATATTATTACTAGCTGTACGATTACACATCATTGCAACCAACGCATAAGAGATCAAACCTGCAAACAAATAGATGCTTTAATACCCAGAGATTTTCCTCTCGCAAGCAGCCCGCTCGAGACTGCACACAAGAGAGAAGCTTTCTACCACAAACAACCATGACAACAAGACAGAACGGGAAATTAGGGAGAGAGTAGAAACGAGGGTGACTCCTCGTCGTCACTCACTACATTAATAGTTAGCATTACTCAGAAACACTCATCTTTTTCCCATCCCTTGTCTTTCAGAAAAATGTCTCTTTCTGAGGATAAAAGGGGGAAAATATGGAGAGCAGTTTATTGAATGATTACATGTTATTACCTTTTTATATGCATGGTAAATCTAGGAATGGGCGTACAGCGGGTAAATCATTTTGTCAAGTTGATTGTCTCACATATTCGATAAAACCGAGTAATTTAATAATATGATGCAGTAATAAGCTTGAAAGCCTTCTGTCAGATTGTTTGGTGGAGACGAAAAGTTGTTAAAATTCAAAACCAGTGCATATATTTTTTGGAGTGCAAAGTGAAAAAGGAATTTAATTAGAAATTGGTGAAGGGTTGTGTTGTAAAAGGTGATTGGTTTTTACAAGTGACGTTACAAGTTTCATGGAAAGGGAATAAATAGCGAGAAACCCTGATGCTCTTTCAGGCTGCTGGTTTTTTTAATAAAATTCCACTCAGCAGAGATTGACTGTGAAATTGTGACATGTTTTAAATGAGTCGTCAATTTACTAAAGCAACTCGATAGAGAGGGAGAAGAAAGTGGGCTGGTTAGCTAAAATGGTATAAAATATTGATGAAAGTAACTGCGTCACTGAAGGAAAATGCGCGTGTATAATTTTTTCTACATGAAAACTGAACCCCTGAATTTTGTCCTACTTTGGGCTTGGGAGTTATATCTAGTAGTCTAACAAACAATGGTGAGTACCCGGGTATCCTTGGTAGCATCATGAAGAAAGGATTTATTTTTTAGAAAAGTAGTCCACGCAATACTCTACCTTGTTGCCAAATCATCAAAGCTAGAGGTTGGAGTAGAGTTGAATACCTGAATAAGCTTCTGTGATAATATAATATAGGTAGATATTATAATATACATTCAACATTGGCGGCATAAGATAAAATCCTACCGCTTAACTTACAAGGAAGATACCTCATCAGATACATAGTTATTAGTGTCTGCGAGACATTTATTGATAAAACCAATTATTGGGAATGTACGTATTTTCTCTGTAATTCTTTACACATCTGTCTGTCGTCGTAAAACTTAGATACTTGCGACTGGGTTATTTAAAGAGAGGAAATAATTAAAGCCTAAAATGCAGTCTTTTTCCATTTGCCTCTTAAATCCTAGCATGACGTCCAAGTGATTACTAAAAGGAATTTATTGCCATAGTGAAAACTCATAAACCGCCCCTTTGATTACCATAATTTAATTCAGGAGAAGAAAAGAGCTACTAAATTGTCCCTGATGTTATTTTAGTGGACGAAAAATCAATTATTTATTATGATAATTTCAGTATTCCAAATTACCATATCTCAGCAGCAGTGCGGTGCGAGTATAAATATTCATGTTTTTTGTATTATTCATACTGGAAATTGCATTAGAGGAAGTTTGTAACGACGGGAGTGTAAAATTCATCCTTCATGGAGAAACATAGTTTAGTTATGAAAACTATTGTGCCTATAAAAAACTGCCCTCCAAAATTGATACTTTTCAAAGCGTATGACTAAACCCCTTCAAAAAGAGTAGAAAATTTTGTAATATTTATAAAGTTTAAAATGAATAAATCTACAAAGTAATAGTAGCCAAGTGACGAAAGAAACCCTAAATTTGTCCAATCGCCAAACCTTTATGTAAAACTCGGCGAAACTTTACTGTGAAACAGAGTGGAAAATACTACAAACGTCCCTCTAAAACATTCCAAACCTCCTTATAAAACACTGTCCAAGCCTTCCTATAAAACCCTCCAAACCTCCTTATAAAACCCTGTCCACACCTCCCTATAAAACACTCCATACCGCATCCAAACCCTCCTCCAAACTCCCCTCCAATGAGACAGTATTTAGTACATGAGGTATCCATTAGTGAAAGCAGAACTTTAAAATTCCAAACCCTTCCTGAGTTACCACTGAGGGGCCTTTTGAGGACCTATGGGCGCCCATGGCGTCATCCTGAAGTTTTAAAATGACTTGAGACAATGTCTTATGAGATGAAGTATTGATTAATGCAAACAAAAATTCAAAATTCATAACCGTTCCCGAGTTAACACTGAGTGACCTTGAGGGAGCCGCATGGCTTCACCTGGAAACTCGAAAATCATTCCCAGGGGGCCTTAGGGATGATGAACCAATTAGCGAAAGCAGAATCTCAAAATTCAAAAC
>JAHZNB010003400.1:0-16041 GCA_027744295.1 Callyntrura guangdongensis
TTTGAAAGACTTTGTCAAGTAGGCTAGATATTTTGTTGTTTGTTAGTAAAAAGGTAAACTTATTCTATAATATTTTTGATGTTTTGTGGATAATAATACAACGACAATGATTATACTGACCACTCACCACCACCACCACACCCGTCAATACAGTCAAATAATTTCCACAAGATTAATTTAATTTCTAAATTGGGCTCCAAACAGTAAGAGCGCTAATAAAAAGTGAGGAGAGATAGAGTTAGATAGGAGATGGGTACGATGAAAGGCTTAAAAAGCGTGTATATTGGTGTAGAGTAGGTTGTATGTGAGGCGTTAGTTAAATTTACGTATGTACGTAGTTTTTGTAGAAGAGTTGAAGTTGTGTAGACAAGTCAGAGTTGATACTGTGTACTAATAACCAACCTGTAGAACACGGTTTGTAAAAGTAAGAATTATTGTACAGGTGGGCAACAATATCATCGTCATCATCATCATCGTCGTCCTCAGCATCCCCAACAACACCACAATAGGCCTTAAAGCAATACATTCCACTTTTCAGTTTTTACAATATCAACTGAACATACACTTTTATGTACACACGCATACATTCATACATATATTTAACATGTAAAAAGTTGCTATTAAACTTTAATAGCACGTCTACGTATTTTCTACATTATATTATGCAGGGAAGCAAGAAAGAGCATTTACCAAAAAACGTCTCAAGAAAATCAAGTGGAGAAAAATATACATGTAAAATAGAATGTGTGTATATAGTCGGCTGTATATATGTGTATATCTCTACGATTATTTCGATGATAATTTTTTTTCAACTTTTACTACATCAGAAACAGCATCATCATCATCATCAGCACCACCACCACCACCATCATACAGAAAACGCACACATATTAAGAACAACAACGGCTAGAGAGCTCCATGGTGGCTCCCTAAAGTTTTTTCCCTTTAACTTAACTATGAACGAAAGAATGGTCAAAATGGCTGCTTCATCTTCTTGACAGTGATGCATGTTTTGAACCGGAATTTTTGCATGGAAAGATGCTCTATTACCTATCTAAACACCAAAACATTTATACACAAAACTAAACTATGTAAGCATTCTCAGAGTCACTCTCTCCCTGACTGCCTGTCTGCAACTTGTTACCATTGTTGAGAAGAAAAATCCTTTTCATTTAACTACCCACTTCATACTTCATCATACCTTACAAAACCAGCTAGCATCTCGTCATGCATACCATTTTATTCAGTGTCTCACATACATATATACTCACGTTACAGCGAGCTAGCATATTATATTATGTATCTGTTGCACTAACTTTATGCAAGTACTACTAGACGACACATATATAGCTTCTATTGTGATTATGATTACTTCTTACTTTACTATGTAGTTCTGCTATATATTCAATTAATATATACAAATATATATTATTGCATGCCACACATATTATATTTACACATATTTTCGTTATAGTCAGTCTAGAGTCACAAACGAAAGAAAATAAAAGGTGTACGCTTTTTGGTGGCGGATGATGGAAGGTGAAATAGGTATCTGGCTTAAATCACCAGCTTGTACCGCGATAGAAAAGGTTTCTGTAAAACCCTAAATTACTTTTAGTTTTAGACACTTAACGAGCGTACTTTCAACGTACACAGAATTTACGAGTTCTCAATTTATAGAGAATAAAATCCGAGACGAGATACTGTAATAAATATATGGCGCATAGAGATATGCATGCACGTACGTACGTACCATTGATGATACGTACGTAACATTTTATGCACAGGTGTACACATTCTGCGTACAATAACTAACAAAGTCTACAAGTTTCAAATATCTTCACAAGAAAGCTTTTTATCCCTATATAATTCAGCGTTGAATTGTATTGCATGTTTTTGGACGAAATGTTCATCATCCCGAGGAAGATTTTGTTGCTAAAGGCGTGCGCTTCGAATTCGTGCACAAAAAAACTGGACGTTTCTATCTCTCTTCTCTCTCCCTGTGTGAGTGCGCGTCTTTTACTACACAACTAATACATTTTATTTCACTGCTTGACTGCTCAAGATCTGTCTAGCTTGAGACAACCGACTCTACTACCTGTGATGATGATGATGACGATGATGATGATACAATATTATCTTGTAAGTACGGGTATATTGAAAGATGATCAAGACGGAAGGTGTGCTCATTTGTTTGCATTGTTTCATGTTACCTGTACTTATATTTATATATACGCATATGTATATATACATACACGCTCTAGTGATGTTGGCTAGATTACTGATGTCCGTCTAGTGTGTTTAGTTGTTGGTAGCAAAGTAAGACAGACGAGGAGGATCTCTGGGAGCAGAGCCATTATTAGTACATAGGATTCGTCCTCTTCACATTAAAGTTGGCTACTTGCGTTAGTTGGGATCGGATGATAAGATGATAATAATAGAGAAACAGGTACGAAAAAGACAAGAACAAGATGATACTCTTTTAAAAGTGAGCAGGCAATGATGGATGATTGCATTGTTACGTGTGTGTCTGTGCACAACATTGTTGTTTCTGCTACCACTTGCCACTTACGACTACGACGTATATATATACGTACCATTGTACTGCATTAAAGAGACTTTGTTGCTGATGATGATGCACACGGCTGAGACGTTGTTGTTGTGTGAGTTCTTAACTCGTATCCACACAAAACTGATTCGCATAAGTGAAAAATAATGGTTTAAATACTTTGCTGCTAGGCTAGTACAGAAAATCATTGTGTATATTAATATTACTATTAAATTGCATATAGATGTGTGTATACCAACATTTACTTGTGCGCTTCATTCATATCAACTTTGGTTTATTACCAAGTCCTTATTATACACAAAGCGGGTAAATGAAGAAAGTACAATCAAGAGAGTCTCAGCGACAAGAAATGCAAAACAGGCAAATCAGGTAAAGTAGACTGATTGTGTTCATTACAACACAGCAAAAACTCCACTAACTCTGTACTTTGATGCAAGATTTGTTTTTCTTCGCTTCCCACAGCGCTATTACAAGACAGCGACAGCACCAACATCAATCAGTTTTAGGAAAATACGACGAAACTGCAATGACAGCATACCAACCTTCCGCTAACATTGTGTAGCGGGCATAGAATAGACATTAGACTACAAATTGCTCAATGTTTTATGTTGTTGACAAAATCAGGGGAGATAGTCCATGTCTCTACTAGTGTCTAGTGACTCTGCACGGCAGGCCAAAAAATGTTATTATGCGAACAAACCAACACCACCACATTATTTGTAGGTACCTCGACACGACTCAATATGGACATGTCTCTTTAAAAGCAGTCAACTTGTATTATACACACCAGGTAAACTCAGAGAGCTGCATGCATGCATGATAACAACAATTCAATATTTATAATCAGATATGGATGAAGAGTATTTTATAGGCGCGTTTGTACTTTGTATTCTCCCAAGATTGGACTTTTTTGTTCGTCTACTAAATGAAAAGTCGCAGTGTTTTATCTACAAGCATCACTGTGTGTGCATGTTTCAAAAAGACAGCTTTATAATATACCTATTCCTTCCTTCCACTTTACTAGTACTTCCATTTTTTTTTCTTCAAAATTATCCTTTTTATATCTGACGTTCGTTCATCTACCTGTCGCTATCTTGTATGCACGCAAACAGGAACAAGCATACTTTTACGTGGGGAGTAGAAATAATAGTTGTTGTTAGAAAAGGGGTAAAATAGCAACGCTGATGATTTTGCCTGTGCCAAGAACTGGTGATGATGATGATTCTTCTAGCAGACCAAAACAACATACATTTCTTGCATGCATGCCTCTGTGTGTGAAATGGCATGGTAAAATGGTTGCACGTCTTATAACACTACTCAACGTTTCTTTTTCTGGCAAAGTGATAATAATATTTTAAGCTTTGTGAGGTATAAAATCTGTTTTTTTTTCTCTCCTTTTTGTAAAAGTAAAAAGGTAGGTGGTGACGGTGGTGGCAAGGCTTTATGGTAATAGGATTTGTACAGGTAGGTACACATGTTCACGTAGATACCTATTCTCCATTTTGTNTTTTTTTTCTCTCCTTTTTGTAAAAGTAAAAAGGTAGGTGGTGACGGTGGTGGCAAGGCTTTATGGTAATAGGATTTGTACAGGTAGGTACACATGTTCACGTAGATACCTATTCTCCATTTTGTGCATGCATATATATATCCATGCCAGAAATGAAACCACTTTGTTGTACATAAAGTCTGAATGTGCATCTGGTGGGACCTACGGCCACAGAACGACAGCTTCATCACATCACAATAATCACAGCGCGCATATTGCTGTATTACACACAGGCAGTAAACACTAAAGTCCTTTTTTTCCTATCTTTGTATCATCATTCATCATCACGATGATCCTCCACACCGTCACCACCACCAACACCATCGCAAAAAATAAAGAATTTTTCCGTATGAAAGTAACAATAAAAGTGTTTGCTATTGTGCTATGCCATTCTGCAAGAACGCAAACATAGTAAAGATGTACATTGTAAAATAAATAGATAGATAAAATGTAAAATGTGAAGATGTATCTTGTATATCTTGACACTCTATAATATATACTGCCATTAGTACTGCTGCACATCTCGGCAGTAATGACAGTATCTCGAACGCATCTTCTTTTGAATAAATACCTGTTTCTTGCATCATTATCATCGTCGTTGCGTCGCGTCCAAGTATCCATACACAGAGAGTAATTTTCGATTTCTCATGAACATTTTGCCAGAAATTTTTTACATACCTACCGAGGCACGCATATGTACATGGTGGATCCGAGGTAGGTTTTTTAGCTAGGAGTTTAGAGGAGATCCGATTCATTATGGAACGTCGAAATGACGGAGCCATGCCAAGCCCGTTTCATAGTCAAGGAGCTGGTTGTTGTTGTTGTGTGTATATACCAAAGATAAAAAAACATCGCGCCGTTCACTTACTATATCCACTCACCACAAAAAGATTTGCAATTACAACATTAAATCTTCTTTTCAATGCAGATATTAGACGCAACATTCTGCTGATGCGTAGAATGATGATGACAATGGCTTTTCTTCTTCGCGGATGAAATAAACACAACACAAATTTAAATCATGGGAAGAAAATGAAATTGGACAGGGTATAACGATTCAAAATCAAGAAAAGCTGCAGGGAATGTTAAAAACACAAAAAAGAGTAAACATGAAAAAGCAGGCTTTATATTCACTATTATTACTTTTTAAATTATAGAAGATAACATGTATGGAGCCTATGCAAAAATTTGGTTAATATTATAAACATATGCACACGGAGTGGAGTGTGTAGTTGCATACGGATTAAATAAATAGACGGATCGATTTGCGCAAGTTAAGAAATTTTCAAACAATTCTCATTGTTATTTATTAAGCGTGTATTCCCTTCCATTCGATACCGTCTGTCGAGTTTCTTCGAGTCTTTTTTATTTTTATTTTTGTTTTGTTTGTACGCAAGATAGAATAATAATATTATTGTGTATAGCTTTTACATCCGTGTCGGCCAAAAGCTCAAAAATCGACAAAACATTTCGTTGTATACGTGCAGGAGGAAGTAGTAGCAGGATGCCTCTGATACATTACGAATGAAGGATGATTGATCAATAATATGGAGTATAAATTAACTGACATTTCAGTATTATAAAGCTCTATAGTACAAGGCTTTTAAGGGGGCTCCGGCTAGTTTGTTACAGACCAAGTTGGCTTTGACTTTTTGCATCATGGCGTGACGAACAAAGTATTCATTTCGACCAGTTTTCAAGAACAACACCATTTATATTCAGGCTTGTATGAATCTTAAAAAGCCTGTTCCCGAATGAGTCCCGACCCCGACTATTTTAACTCTCCAAAAACAACAACCAGTCTCTCTTGCTAGGTGTTTCTCAACGTGTTATTAGCAGAGTTAAAGAAAGGGAATTTGTACAACTCGAGTTGAATGAAATTCACTTTATTGGTATTCAAGAAATGAGGTATTTATTGTGATTAGATTGTGTGCATGCATACATTTCATTTTCTTTTTTTTATATATGGGTATATAAGCATTTGCAGCTGCTGCCATGCTATTTGAATGTCATGTTTTATACGGATCGCGGATCCCTTTCTCTGTACAAAGTCCGACCAAACCACGCCACACACCAACTAAATGCATGGGTGAAGATTACAGATTTGTAGATTACTACGTTATGATGGTTCCATACTTTTAAGCAATATTAAATTAGTGAAAGATCTCTATCATAATATCAGCTTGAGTAAAATCCATTGAAATTTGCATCTCATGTAAAACTTTGAGATACAATAAGACATCATGATGGTGTAAATAAAAAATTGTATTTCTCTTTAGCCTCTACTACACCACACGACGCTTCAAATTTTGCATATATTAATATTAAAAAACCTACTTGTTTAACTAAATCATTTCATACCAAGTCGGTGTAATTGATTGAGAAAAAAAGCAAAATGTGACCATTGAGTGCTCCATAACTCCACACAGATTTTGCTCCAAGGCTTGAAGATATGCCTACATAATTTTGTGCATACACGGTGATGACTACAGCCTTATATCTTGAAAGTACATCATGTTCTTACGTTTGTAATATTTTTCAAGAACCCAACCCTTGAAAAAAAAAATTTTGGGCTGGGAATTGGGAGTATATGCACGAGTAATTATGATGATAGGGGCAGGTATTTATAATTCGCAAAAATAAATTACTGTCTTCTTGGCGTCCTCGTGCACACTGTTGTCTCCTCGACCGACCAGAAAGTGCTTAGGTTAACTAGGTACGGACAGAGTACGGGCAATGTGTTGGTGTGTGCGTGCATTCTTAAATTAAACTTGCACAGCATTTCCCAGAGCCAGTTAGGGAATCGGATATTATGATGGATGATGAAAGTGCGGTGCGGTGTGGTGTGGTAAAAAAAATTAAATATACCTACTTACTTCATTTCATATGGAAATTGGAATTATATGGATCCATTAAACGAAATTGTTTAATGATTAGCCAGTTATACGTTTTTTTCTGTGGACAGTTCGTGTCCAACTTTACAGAGAAAACTGGCCCGAAAAATATATTTATACGATATGCACAGTGTTTTACGAGCAAGTTTATTTTTCAATTCACAATATATTTTTGATTTTGTGCTTCTTTTTACCGTAAATATATTTCTATTCGCAGTTAAGAGCTCTTCTAATGTGAATTCACCTACATGTTCTCATCACATACGAATTTTTTTAAAGTAAAATTAATAAACATGAACATGAAAACGATCTAAAAGCTCTTGTGTTAAATATAATATAAATATACCTTCTCAACAGAAAGTATGTAAACTTTTTGCGTTGATTTCAAACAATGTATGTTTGCATGTGTAAACCTGCTGCTGTCCGAAATGCCCTCAATGGAACCAGCTAAACAGCAACCTAGTGCATATTATCTTGTAGCCATACAAATATTTATAATCGTGTGTTTTTAAATTGTAATTGGCGGAAAGTTATTATAACTATGATACAAACTACACACACATGTTACACTATTTGCTACTCCTTTGGTAGGATCAGTGGAACTGTTTGAATTATAATTCATGGCATGGCATGGCAGATTTAAAGACTGCCTGCCTAGTTCTAGAAGTTAGAAGCATTCAATTGAGCATTCCTTCATTCTGATTTCATTATTGCCTTGCAGAAAAAACGTCTGTGAAACCACCTGTGCTATTGCTTACCTAATACTACCCAATACATCATTTGATTTGCATCTTCTTCACTCTCATCTTACCAGCTATATAGCTTCTCTCTCTGTCTCTCCCTCCCTCTAGCCAGCTCTAGTAGACAACCTAATCCTTCGTGTGATGTGAAATGAATGCTGCGTTGATATTCAACATCACAAACAACCATAACTATTTAATACATAGCCATAACCATCAAAAAAAGATAGTGAAAAAGAAGTCTCGGGTTTTATTATCTTCTTTCAAGTCGGCTTTAATGACGTTGAACTTTCTGTTCTCCTCTCATCTTCAAAGACAGTCTCTCTCTCTGCCTGTAAAAATTACAATGCAATGCAAATACACACCATTCGTATTTTTTACACATCATCATGTACAAATACAAAACATAAAAAGCTATTTATTCTCCGAGAAATAAAAAAAGCGATCTCATAGAGTAGTGGAGGTGTACCGTACCGTGGTAAAAGCACAAACTCACTCGTGTAAATACTCTTACTTACAAACACACACACAAATACAACATGAAAATGTTACAGACAAGCGACTCTCCTATCCTCCCTAACAAAAATGTTCTATGTGGGTATTATTATCATTATTGCTAGAAATCATTGAAATTATAACGAAAAGGTGTTGCATTACATTATAGGCGAAATAAAATAATCGCAACAAATTCTGAAAAAAAATGTACTGTTGTTGTTGATGTGCGCCCTCCTTCTTCTCGTTCTAGCGATTTTAAGAATTACAGCAGTGCAACCTCCGTGGTGGTAGTTTTTGTAACAGCCGTAGACGCGTAATTGTACTAGTACTCTAGCAGCGTGTAGTAGTAGTTATAGTAGAAGAAGAAGCTATTCCGCTATTACCACTAATCCTCCTTGCTTGCCAGATCTTTTCCCTTTATAAAATTCTAATCACGACGATACGAGATTCATTAAATCTTACCATTATCATCATATCTATTTGTATGGTTATGGTTATAGATATTGTTTGCTACTTTTTTCTGCTGCTGCAAGATCTCCCGACCGTGTACAAAACGGCATGCACTGCAGCATCACATCACACAACGGGCCTGATGTAAAGTTCATACCTTGTCATTAACTTACCTAGGTATATCCACCACACAGATGTGTACATTATATACACATCACACATTATTATTATTATTATAAACTGAAATCTTTAGATTTTTAAGAGGAAGGAATAAAAACGACGAGAAAAACTGATTTTTTCATTCCCTTTTCGTTGAGTCATTTTCTTGTCTCTTTTACTTTTTCCTGATCTCATCTTGATGAATTCCTTCCATATCTTCGCCCTGCCTGCCTTTTCTTTGGGTTTGGCTTTGACATGGCATGCCTGGCTGGCTACTTTTTGCGAATAGCAAAAAGCTGCAGCCAGCCGGCCGGTCAACAATAAATGTGAATGATGTAGGAACTTTTTGGTTTTATAGAGATTAGGGACATGTTTTGTTTGCCAGTGGAGACCATACTCCAAGCTTTCAGTCCGAATTCCGGCAGAAAAGACGAAGACGACCATGTTAATGATATCTTTTTTCATTGTCTTCTTTTGTGTCTTCCTATTTTATTTATATGTTTATACATGATGTACAACCATTAAACTTTTTAATTCGCTCCTTAGATTAGCATCATTATCATTGTTATCGTTATTTTATACTAAGTATCAACTTCTCAAGTGCTTAATTTTGCAGGACTAATCTATTTTGATGCGATGTGATGGTGGCAGAACAGTAGTGGTTGTTGTAAGAAGTTTTTAGAACGACAAGCATTGTTAAAAATAATACCACCATCTCATCCTCCACTGCCTCTTATCTAGTCTCTGGGCCTTGTAGTCCTGTCCAATTTTATTACAAGAACACATGCACAATTGAAACCCTATTACATTCTAAAATTACAATAATGACATTTACCACCACTACAGTAGTGGCTCTGCCACATTGGCAAACCCACAGAAATAATGCATGAGGTAAAATTGTAAAACTTATATCAAACTATACAGCATGCATATCATACATTCCATAATCCCATCTAAAACTTCATTTATAATATTATCTCTCTCCTCTCTTCTTCGTTTACTCTCCTGCATTGCGATGTGATGATGTGGTCTTCCTGGTACTTTCCTGTGGCTAATTATTAATGCAGCGACGTAAGTTGTGCTGGCTGGCACTGGTATTTGATGCAGTAGCAAATGTTTTTGAGTTGTGACCGTGTACAAGGAAAGATGAAACACTTTTATAAGCATTTCTGACACCACAAAACTAAACAATGTTAAAATATACACACAGCAGTGGTAGCACTAATGGTGGTAGTGGAAGCAGTTATATTGTATATATAAACAAGTATAACAAATTTTTGCAGATAGAACGCTGAACTCATCTCCCTCTCTCTCTCTCTCTGAAAGAAAAGAAGAGAGCAAAGTTGTGTTTTGTTTGGTGTAATGTAATATAATATGCATAACGTTTTATACTTCTCTCATCTCTCTCTCTCTCCCCAGCTTTCTTTTTGTTCTTTTCATCATCTATCAACATAAACATAATAATGCTTTACTCCCTCTCCTCATTTCTGTTACACATATTTGTTGTACGTAAAAAAGTAGTTACGTTACATGAAACAATTCAATCATCATCATCGTGATCAAGTCATCTTCCTGTTTTACGAATTCATCATTTCATCCCTTGCTGATTCCTCTCTCTCTCTCTCTCGCTGTTTTGCTGATACATAAATGTAATAGTGGTAGTAGCGAGAAGAAACAGCTCTATGGCTTTAGTTCTCTCAGTTTTTTATAGTAAATATACAAGAGATTTTTTAACAGCTTGATCGTAGCAGTTACTTAAAACATTATTGCCATTCGAGTTGGAGTAATAATACCATTGTTATTACAGCTTTTGCAGCAACCATACTGTTTTTACTACTAGGTACGCGCATGTACTTTTTTAAGCTACTACCGCATTTCACCGCTACCAGCCCCTCTCATTTTGACGAACATCTTGTCTTGCTCTCTTCTAGCAAAAATTCCTTTGCAAGAATCATGAATGGGAAGAGATGATTACAATTACGACGACGGACAACGCAAAGATTTTAATATTGTTGCCAGCTACATGAAATCTTTGAGTACGACTATAGGTACTACGGTACAACTACTACAACTGGTGATGATGATGTGTGTTGAGTAGAGGGTTGTTGGCGGCGGTGGTGGTGGTACTGTGATGGTAGCGGTGACTTCATTGATGAGAACACTAAAACTAAATAATAACTTATATAGCTTGACTGCACAATGGGCTTAAACAAGTGATACGTTTCTTGTCTAACAAACGCTACGAGTTTACAAGCGTGTACAAAAAAACTCTTTAATCACATCATTGGGATTGAAAAGCGAATTTCAGGTCAGACTAGAGCTCTCGTTGGGTCACCTACATTTAAAAGCCTTTCTTTGCTTGTCTGTGCTGTAGGTCAACCTACCAATCCCTGTTATCATTTTCTCTATTACTACCAACTCCAACTGCTACAACAAAAACAACAACAACTTCGACTGCTGTTCATGAAAAATGATTCTTGTTTCCCTGTGCTCACATTCACTCTTTCCCTAAAGACACCGCATTTGGCAGCTAGTAAAAAAACACAGGCAATAACTAGAAGAGAGAAGCACACCTTGCAATGATCGCCGACGCTATAGTATATAATAACTATCAGTTTATTGTCGTTTTAGATTTTTCTCATGTGAGAACCAAGTGGGCAAATAAATCTGTGCACCAAAACGTCACAGCGTATGCCTGATATGCCTATAATCTAAATGAAAAGAGCGTACCTACAGCACAAAGCAAAAAAGGCTTAGATCTTGAGTACTAGCAAAAATACTAACCAATCTTCATTTTTTAAATTTTAGGCCACTCAACCAGACCTGCCTTGGTTGATAGAAAGTTGTGTAAAAATGCGCAATCATCATCTTATCGCATCATCATCATCTTCGTCATAGTCTTTTCATGAAAAGTAAATCCCACAAATCTTCTACCGTTCTACCTACAGCAGCAGTAGCAAACACAGCGGTTCAAGTCAGAGATGAGCATCACCAGTCAGTACTATAGTAGTCAGAGAGAAGAGACATAGAATGACTCTGAAGAGAAGTAGCAGAGCAAAAGTCAGTAGCCAAATAATAAATAACACAAAAATGGCAAATTCATTGATTTTTTACGCGTTTGCCTCTGATGCGTACCAGGAGGGTTAGTACCTCCTAATAATCACGCAATAGTACTTAGCGATGCAAATTTTTTGTGTCATAAAATAGAAAAGCTTTCATTGTCACTAGTACATGGTTTTAAAGGAATGTGGCCTATTGATTGGGATTGTGAGGATAATAAAATCACTTACACTTGCTTCACATATGTTGTAGTATGGATGTACCACGTAGGGCCTAGGCCTAATAAAAAACACTTTTGGGTTGTTATGCGGCGTGCGTATCGTTTTCTCTCTTGTAAAAACTTCTATTCAAAACATTAAAGATGATTAGACACTTCTGCAGTAAAAACAATGTGACAATCTCTTGGATATGGATGAGTAACGGATATGATAGCGATGATGGCACTGGGTAGTAATAGTAAGTACAGAGCTGTGGTACATTGCCCATAATTATAATATTTAATGACATGCCTGCCTCAAGTGCAATGGCAGAATATTGTGTTGTATTTGTTGTCGTTCGGTAGAAGTAAAAAATTAATGGGTAAAGGTAAAAAGAGGATTTTCCCACTTTCTTCTTGTTCAAAGAAATACAAGGAGAGACCAACACGGTTTTTGTTGTAATTATTAGCAAAAAAATATTGCAATAGCGGAAACACCTTCTAATTTAACAAGATAATAATAATATTGTTGAGTATAATAATAATATTAAATGAACTTACGTGATCTTTAACGGCTTTAAACGGCATAAAGATGACTGTTTTTCAATCCAATTAGCGCTTTGTGTTGTGGATATGCAAACCACGCAATGAGAAGAAATTACCAAAAAAATAACAAATCATGATCCGACCAAATTATGCTCGCTGACAACTGACAACACACACATGCACAGGACACCGTACCGATGAAAGTGGAAGCTCTATAAGGAATTTGACATGGCTGGCTACATCCAATCAAATTCAGCCAACGCAAAAATGCGATAAAACGAAAAGTACCGATGCAAAATGTACTTTAAAAGGACCATTTATGAGTTAATTATGAGTTATACAGCAGCTCGTAAAGAAAGTGACGGTGGTTTTGATTGTAGTGAATTCTGTGCTGATACTTGCTAGGCCCAAGCCCAAGCATTTCATTCAATTTCATGTTTTAAAAGTCTTGTTCCTTTGCATTCGGGGAAATGAGGCATTCGCTTAACTAGTTTACAATTCCACAATAGCTTTTCTGCGGAGATAATGGTTAGAGCATTGTTGGCTAATAAGCCCATTCATTCTTTCCGCGAACCGAAAATAGACATTTAGTGGAATAATGGTCGGGTAACGCATAAAACTTTATTAACGAGCACATACATCCCTACTCATTATTTCTATCCAAGTGCACATGGGCACAAGCACATATGTATCAGACTTTTCAACAGTGATGGGTCATATGGACATAAAAATCATCATTCATTCTACACGCCTTTTGTGTAGTAGTATAATGAAAGCTATCGTTTCATTTTACGCAAATGTAACTTGTGCGTTTCCTTCGTATAATACAATGCAATATGCCGAAAGGTTTATTCTGATTGTTAAGTAGGCCTGCATACTGCAAGAAAACCCTCGGCAGACGACGAAGGAGTCACCATCGGCGATTTATCTCTTTTGTATGTCGTCGGTGGAGGCGATTTTTACAGGTGTGAAGTCCTTCTTGTTTTCTTCCTCTTCGTGGGCTTTACTACTATGACACGCACATGTGCAGCAACAACTGGCATCTTTTACGACCAAGATTTGTTGTATTAGTACGGCAAATGATGGTAATTACCGCGGCTTCATTCATACACTTTAATATATGCAATTAGGTACGCCAAAGCGAATGGGTGGATAGATGAATGAATGAGCGAATGAATGAATCAATTGGACAGTTTCCCATTAAGTTTACGTATAAAAATGAGGTATTAAGTATCTCAAACCTATTTTACTTAACATTAACGCTCGCTAATGCACTTTGAAAATGGAACACACGCATACATGACCACATCTCATTTTGAATTTCGGGTTATAAAAAAATGTTTTGTTTAATTACTGTGGAATGATTTGCAATCATACACACATAACGTCATAATCTACATATCGTCATTCCTCTGTTGATAGGGCTGATGTGTACCAACCAGGGTATCTAGAACGCACCTTAATTAAAATTATAACCTGTACAGAACAAGAAAGTCAAACCGATTGTCGAAGCATAAATTCCATTTTGGTTGTATGTACCCTTCAAGATTTCTCAAAGTTTGCTAACAACAGACCAATAATCAATAAAATTAACAAAAGCACTTGAACGAGAAAACCCGAAAATCGAATAGGTGGGTGAATATTTTGTCCACTCTTTTTCATTCACATAATCGCAAGAATTTCATGCTCGTTTCTTTAAAAGGAAAAGGAAACTTCCCACGGCCAGAGAAGATATACGATATAAAAACATGAAGTGTGGTGAAGTTTCTCATGTGGCAAAAACTTTAAAAGCGCCATTAAGTTATGTACCGACTCATGCAAATTTCTAGCAGAATGTATACTTCCAACACAGAATTATGGATTAGATTACAATCAGCAGAAGCAGAGCATTGTTTATATTATGTTCGTTTTGTTCAACCAACAGGTCACTTACAAGTGTTTTTAAACTGACATGAGTCGAGCGGAGACACTCACATCATATGACTTGTTGTCCTCACTCAACCCCTTTAATGTACTTACCCTTTCATGACACTATAAATTATGCAATAAAAGTGAATGGTTTACTTTTTGCTCATAAGTAATTAGGTATTACGTCAAAATCATTCATCTGATTGTGTCCCGTCACCGTGTGAAACGGAAGTGCGCTACTTTTACTACATGATACAGCAAAGTTGATTGTTCTACGGATATAGACATGAACTGCATGATGCGTGTAAATTCATCTGCGGTATCAGACGGTATTGTCGAGAATACTGACAGGAATAATTAGTTCATTGTTCAGGGTAGTTATCTTCACATGAGAAAAACATGGAGTACAAGTATATTTGGGGTACTCTGCTTACAAATAAATCAGATAACAACTTTATAGACTCTGGCTTTTATTGAGCATTTAATTGTTTTTACGTGCACATTTTTACAAGAACAATAGGGTAAAGCAATTGATTTACGGGCCATGTGTAAAAAATTATGTAGGTAATTTTTTGGAGAGTAATTGAAATAAAGCGGACATTTTGCAAATCCTTAAATGCATAACACGTCACAGAATTTCAGGGCATCAGAACAGAACTGGTGTGGTTACGTGGACATTACAACTCAAACCTGTACATTCCTCCTGGAGGTGGAACGTCCAAGGAAGGATTTTCTTTGAAGAAATTGTAAGGTTTACAAGACAATGTGAGGATGCTGAAATTTTAAATGTACCTGCTATATCATCGAAAAAACTTACTCGTGTGGCATCACTGGGAAGTCTTCTGCTCGTGGTACGTGTGATAATCCAAAATTATGCCAAATTACAATATCCGTGTTTTGAATGTTGGCATTCTGATTTTGCCCAACCCATTCAGGGAGACCGCTGTTATTCAAATAATAGCCTCCTGGAAACATTTGGTCTTCTTGGTATGGAGTTACCCACGTGTTGAAGTCCATCCATGCAGCCTGAGGATGAATGGGACTGTCTTTTTGCAGAAGCATGGGAGGTGAGGGATGCGGCATTAATTTCCACGCTACTGGTTTTTTCGTGTAAGGGTTCATAGAGCCAGGATTGCTAATCAACCAAACTCGGCTTTTCTCCGGGGCCACGTTGGTACGACCATCACTAGATGTATTTAGCGGGGTTTGTTGTGTGGTCCATGCCTGCCCGTACGGATTCTGGGGGCTACCAGTAGCACCTGTGACATACCAAAGACCGCCATGCTTAAACATTTTGCATACCGTATTTTTATGATGCATTTTGCAGGTGCTCACATAAGATTAAGGTGTCATTAAAACATCACCCGATCAAAAACTTTCACTTACCAGGTCCTGACACCGCATCAGACATAGTTACACTGTTTTGATTGCCATCAATTTCGGAATCGAGTCGCAAGGAAAAGAAATGTTGGTGGTAT
>JAHZNB010003401.1:0-21278 GCA_027744295.1 Callyntrura guangdongensis
GCTGTTGTTTTATCTAGCTGTTGACTGTGAGCATGGACAAACCGCGTAAGTAATCACGAATCTCACTTCCTATATAAAGCACAACTTGTTTTCCGGGGGTTAACAGTGTAGCACACAAAGTTGTTCCAGAAGAAAGTGACGAGACGATTTCTGTGATTTCTAAACACGATAAAAATATATATATACCACCACATAGGAAAATATTTAGAGATTTATTTGTTAAGTTTGAAAGCAGTGGTGTTGTGACTTTATCAGTTTTAAAAACTTATGTTTATGGCAAAATGCCTTTTAAAGGAAAAGTAACTCGGGTTAGATTATGTTCCCGGATTATAATAATTTTCATCATGAATTTAAGTTATACTGTAGTGCAGTCAAGAGCACAGGTATGTTAACGTTTTTTTTGTGAAATTTTGCGTCGCCATCATCTAAGATACATACAAACCGCAATATCATGTCATATATTACGAGAATAATTTCTCCTTCAAATTTCAGTATATTCATCAGTCTTCCCTGGGGATTTCCGCAGACACAAATCTGGATGAATGCCGAGCAGCCAATATTCCCTGTGGCGGTCACACTCAACCATCCTGCATAAGGTACTGTAATAGTGCTGGATTCCTCTCAGGCACCTGTGATGGGTCATGCTGCCTTTGTTCGAACAGTGAAATTGGTGAGTCTAAAAATAGCTATATTTCATATAACCCTTATAAACTCAAGCCATCAAACAATACCTATCTAGGTGCTTACTATCATGTATTTAAAAAGAAAGTAAAAGTGGGGACTGCCCCATCTGAAAGTGCCTAGCCAGACTCATTCACTCCTCTGTATCATCCGCATGTAAATTATTAGGTTACGCTGATCATATTCAAGGTTCATGCTCATTGTACAAGTATAAAGGAATTTTTTTGATAATGAAAATATACTAAATTGCAGTAATAAATAACCATAAAAGCATGAAAAATCTACCATTGCGGATACAGGTTGGCCAGTACTATTAGTGTAAATGTCATCTCACTTTAGCTGGCATCAATTTAACCGGTTGCATCTCTCCTTATGTCTACACAGACAAAAAATCTGTCAAAGATGCTAATTTCAGATAGTGAGGATTGTAGATACATCAATGTCATTTAAAAATCATACGACCACCTTAATCTCGGCAATCGACATAAAAAATATGTTGGATAGTAAACAACAAAACGGTCGTTCTCATTGTCAGTTGAGTAATGAAAAGGATAAAAAACTGGTCTGGATCAGAATAGAAGAAAATTTACTTTTCTCTTTAAAAATAATTTTGAACTCTCAAAAACATGAAAAATTCTCGTTTTCCACAAAACATGGAAAATTTCGCCCATACATGGCATTTATACTTATATGTACATTACAACACCTCTTTAACAAGGATATTACAAACAGAGATAAGATACCTGTACCTATGAACATAATGAATAATAAAACCTGACTTTTTACGACATGCTACTAATGTGCCTTTAGGGCTCGTTCCAAGTTGCAACCAGTTTAGAAAATCTTCATTATTAACAATATTAAAATATTACATAATGAATTTTATAAAACCTGACTTTTTACGACATGCTACTAATGTGCCTTTAGGGCTCGTTCCAAGTTGCAACCAGTTTAGAAAATCTTCATTATTAACAATATTAAAATATTCTCAGGTGTCGTCTCTCTGTCTGCGTCCACCACTTCAAAAAAGATTATGTCCTTTTTAAATTTATGTAAAGCTTGCATATAATTCGGTCCACCATTGTTTATACCCATTAAAATACATAAATACATGCATACACAGGATGCATGTGGTTACAGCAGACAAGGGACAGACCAAAATTGAAAATGATTGAAAAATAAACTCATTATAATCCTAAAAATAAAACACCATCATGATCAGAAACGGTAATAGAGTTACTACCTGATTTATTACACGTTACACGTACCTACGTGTGTGTTTAGTGTGAATGTCTTCACATTGCTTTACATCTTAGGTTTCCTTTCTGTCAAACAAAAACTTCTTATTCGATTTTAGGATTAGAGTAATGTACCATCTTTCGTATATTTTGTCAAAAAACTGGCGATTAATTTTAGCAATTTGTCATAATATCACATCTACAAAACGAAAAATAGCTCATATGTTTATCTAATTCTTGGTGGCCACCTCTGCATTGTGTCATTTATTGGTCACGTCGCACAAATTTAGTGGGAATTTGGGAGAACGGTAGAGAGAATGAAAGATTTGCCGACAAGTTTTCAAGACAAGTGCAGTGTACTATAAGGATTTACATGTGAATGAACAGGTTTTCTAGGCAGTTAGGGTTCACTTTGTTTCCTCATCCCACAAATCGACGCCAACAAGTAAATCGTATTTATCACATCTCTGCGCATCATCAAAAGTTGTTTTTCAATTCATTCATTGATCTCGACTGCGACTTTTCCATGACCATGGTATGGGATGTGGGATGATGCTGGTTCAGTGGTCCGGCCTCACACCATCAATAGTTGACATAGCTTTATTAAATAACTGACCATGCGCTGCAACGTAGAAAGTGAAAAACAACAACAATCAAGAAAGCAATAATGCGTATTGCATCATGAAATAGCTCAGGTATGACGCATGGTTCTACACATAACAACAAAGTACTACGCATTTTACGTCTCATCAGACATCAGCAGACATTTTAAATGAGGCATTGTTGTTGTTGTATATACGCTATAATTTTATGTTAAATAATGGATTTTTTATTCTATAAACTTTTCCGTAGGCCAACAAACGACTTTGAGAAAAGTATTGTCAGGGAAAATCTCGTCTCAGTTTGAGAATACGCAATTCATTAACTTCGGCACCAGCAGTAATGGACGGGTCATTGTCGGACTGCAAAATTTTCACCCAAAAGATCCATATCCGAATCAGATATTTGTAGATGGAAAAATTCCCCCAGCAAAGCCCAGCCGACCGACAATTGAAATCCACAACGGCAACAGTAAAAAACCTCCGTTTTATACCCCATCTAAAAACGTTTGCTCCACTCCCGTATGCCGAGATGAGGCTCAAGTTATTAAAGGACAATTGGACGAAAGGGTTGATCCATGTGACGACTTTTACCAATTTGCTTGTGGAGGATTTATTCGTCATAACAGTATAGGTAGAGATGAGGTGGAGGTGACTCATTTTTCGCTATTGAGAGACAAGGTAGCTACCCAGTTGCGACAACTGTTTGAAGAGAGAATTTACAGGAATGAAGCCAAACCCTTTCAGCTTGTAAAAACTATGTACAAATCGTGCATGAACAAGCCATTAATAGAGAGACAAGGATTTTTGTCACTGCTGCAAGTTTTGGAAGATGTTGGTGGGTGGGCAGTGTTGCAGGGGGATGCTTGGACTCCACAAGATTCCTTCAAGTGGGAAAACTTTGTTGTTTGGTTTAGAGAAATCGGGTTTGGTATGGATTACTTTATGAAGATTTCTGTCGAGCCAGACTTGAGAAATGTGGGAAAACGTTATATTACAATTGGGGAACCTTCGTTGGGTGTCAGTGACCAGGTGTTGACGAGGGGGCTAAATGAGCCAGTTGTTAATGCTTACTATAGTTATATGACTGACACGGCAATTTTGATGGGAGCAGATAGAACGAGAGCAAAGAAGGAAATGCTGGATGTTGTCAACTTTGAAATAAACATTGCAAAGGTAAAAATAAAGAGTAAAAATTGTCCCGCTGTATCTTTCACGACTTGATTAATGAAGGAATTATAAATGAGAGTCTTAAAAATGAATTTGGTTTATGGTAATTTTAAATTGCAGTGCTTTTACCGTCACGATAATAGCCGTACGGGCAACTTTTACAATCCAATGACTATCCAACAATTGAATAGCCAGTACCCATTTATTCCCTGGTTGGAATTTTTCCAACGAGTCGTGCCTTCCAAAATAAGTATAACGAATCAAGAAATTATTATGGTGTCAGTTCCCCAATATATAAACTGTTTCTTCAACTTGTTGAGAAAAACTGAACAAAAGTAAGTAAAAGTGATTTTTATTACTGTAATGCATAACTAATTAGCTCACATCGTTGCTAATTTATATCTTTTTTTATTCAGAACAATGGTGAACTATGCCGTGTGGCGAGCCGTTTCTGCCTCTGTGGTTTACCTCCACGAATCGGCTCGTTCCCTACAGCAGAATTTTGTGTCTAAGATTTCCGGTCAGAAGGACAGAAAACCAAGATGGAAAGAATGTACTGAGATCGTGCAAGTAAAGTAAGTTTTTTTGTGATTTGAGAAATTGAAAAGTAATAAATAAGTAAATGCTCTAAAAAACTGATTGATTTGGGGTACTTTGAAACAGCATGGGCAACGCCGTTGGTGCCATGTACATTCGTCGTTTTTTCAATGACGCCTCCAAAGCACAAGCAATGGAGATGGTGAAAGATATTCAAAAAGCCTTCCTGGACATTCTTAACGAGAATGACTGGATGGACAGTTTTACTAAAGGAAAGGCACGAGAAAAGGCTCTGGAAATGCAAGTTCACATTGGGTACCCCGAAGAGCACAAAAATGACGCAAAACTCACACCAATCTACGCGCCTTTCCATTTTAAAGAAGACGATTACTTTGGGAACGTTCGTAGTTTGGTCAGTGGATCTTATGACATTCAGTTTGGGAAATTGAGGGAGCCCATTCGAAGAAATGAATGGCTTCTTCATGGACACAGTGCAGTGGTTAATGCATTTTATCAACCGCAAGAAAATTCCATACGTAAGTGACAAGCATTGATATATTTTAATGGAATGGAATTAGGGATAGGGAATCCGGTTTTCCTGAGAGAAAAAATTCAACATATACAATCTCATAAATTACTATTTACATTTTTAATGCATAACTCAGAGTTTAGAGTACGAGGTACGTTTTCAAATAGTGAGCAATTTTCCAGTGATTTTCAATGTTCAAAAGGAAGAAAAATGAGTCCTGTCAGGAAATGTTCAGTTTGGTGAAGGCTGTAGTTGCAGCATAGATATTAAGGTTTAGCATTTGGAAGTCGTTTTATGGGTACAAAAAAATTAAAGTAAATGAGTATATAGTTGAAGGAGCGAGCGTCAATTCCCAGTAAATGGAGCAACAAACAATACAATATTTTTAGTTAGCTATCTTTCATTGAGTTATAGTCGTACAAAAGTCTTTGGGGCAACCGACGACTACGTACGACGTTTTATTTAGCTAGTTGTTTACATAAGAGCGAGTTTTTGACAAAACTGAACTTAATAGTATTGATCCATAATCTCGAAGCTTTAAAACGAAGACTGACGAAGAGTGGACGGTATAATAATCTCAACGTTTAGTGTTTATGTATTAGCTGTTGAATTAAATTAAATTTAATAATAGTAAATGACATTCCCAGTCTCATTTTATTACCTAAAATGTGTATCTCATGGCGTGTAATGCCTTTATTGCTTTTTAGTTAAAAGTTACAACGTAGGATTAAAGACACTTATAGTGACTTGAAAGACTTGGAAGTTTGGAAATGTCGTTTTTTAATTACGCTGCATGTACATATATGTTCCAAATGCATGTGATTTTCAATGTTTTTATTTAATAAAATGCTATTTAATAGTGAGTAATAAATTGAATTGATTTGTTCTGGCTGGATTTTTTTTTTCAACGTTGTTCAAAATTTGAACTTCAAATAACGCTGAAACACAAGCCAAGACTTTGTTACATTCCCCGTTTGAAACTTCCACACAAGAAACGTTGAAAANCAACTCGTTGTTCAAAATTTGAACTTCAAATAACGCTGAAACACAAGCCAAGACTTTGTTACATTCCCCGTTTGAAACTTCCACACAAGAAACGTTGAAAAGGTTATATTTTGAAGAAATGCTGCTGCTGGTTTTGTCTGGGTACGCTACAAACCAGAGTTGAAATATGTATAACACACACTACACACATGCCTCATCATCATAATATATTCTCATAAACTCAGAGCTTATTACAATAAAGAGAACATAAAAAATAAAAACTTCAGATTGCATTAGTTGATGTCAGTGTACGGATAGTTAAATAAATAAATACATACTTAATTTACGTTTTAAAGACATGCCGTTTCTATTTTTGATTTTGATGAAAAAGGGTCCACTGATGCTATTTTTGCGTTTTAGCCACGATATCTCTAACAACGGTACCCTCATTCTTTATTACCTGACCCGTTCTATTTCTCTTTATTCTGAACTGGAACTTATTTTACACAAAGAAGGTAGCTGGTGACTGGTAATATAGCTCTCATCATATAATCGGCTTCTTTCACCGTCATTGGCACTATTGGCAGGGTTTGTTTTGGTTACCGTCGTTCAAGCGCAACGGCTGCCACAATTTCGTCTTCCTTCACATGATTCACATTTATGCACGTAAATAGACCTCCCCCACACCATGAGCTCCACTCACTAGTCACCACTCCACTGGGCCTATTTGGTTTTATTTCATTCGACTATCTCCATCTGTTTTATAGATAGGTAGTTTACTAGAATGCAAGGATATAAAGTTACGAATTAGAACCATGATGGTCTTCCTTATTATTAGTCAAAGTCGTTACACATAGTTGGGAAGCCGTGTCTGTGACGGGCTAAAACAGCTAAATAAAAGTTTGACCGTTATACATACCTGACAGGGCTTATTTATTAGACCACGTATAAAACACACGGACGAGCACAGCTCCTATCTTTTCCTACATTAAAATTTTTTATTGATCTTCCGCCTCTCCACATTTTTTTGCTCATCGTGCGTATAGCTAACTTATTTTCCCCAAGCGTGGAATAATCATGTACGACGAGTCAATTTTGGTATACGACGAGGATGGCGATGAANTTTTTTTGCTCATCGTGCGTATAGCTAACTTATTTTCCCCAAGCGTGGAATAATCATGTACGACGAGTCAATTTTGGTATACGACGAGGATGGCGATGAAGAGGAGTATGAACTATTAGCTGGACGGAAACGGGCTGGTGTTTCGCCAGTGCGACGAGCTCCTTTTCCACAAACACAACACTATCATCAGCGGCAACAACAGCAGCGTCCCTCTCGATCTGTTGTGCGTCAAACTAGGGAATTTCAGCTGTCAGAAGAGGACGACGACGAGGATTCTCTGGGGATTATGTCAGGAGAAGAAGGGGGTTCTCCGGTCCCTCCTCTACCACAACAACAGGAGGATCCGGCCAGGAAAAAGTCAATGTCCACCAAGGACTTTACACCTCCACCATCTCAACAACAGCAACAGCAACAACAACTGGCTCCAGGAAGTGGCGGTAAACAGCACGAAAATTTGATAAGTTTGGCGTCAAATTTTGCTAAGAAAATGATATCATCAGGTTCCGACAAGTCAAAGGTAAGTAAACTATGGAAAAGTTAATGCTTTGGTTGCACAAAGCGACACATAAGCTAGAATTGTAAACTTTTCTTAGGAAAAACTCCCTCCTGACATCGGAGAAGCAACAAGACGTGAGCAGAAAGGGGCATCTGGTCATCCTCCTCTGGCAGATGTACGAAAACCACAAGAGCAGCAACCGTCATCATCCAAAGGTCATCCTCTGCCTCCGCAACAGCAGCAGCAGCAACCACCACAACAACAACAACAAAAGCCTCCTCAACCCCAGCACTCTCGATCCGCAGAGGAAGAAGAAGATGATGAAGATGATGAAGACGAGTACGATGACGTGAATATGGCTCAAATCGAAGGGTAATTTAGAATTTTGATGCTTTTGCAGTGCTTTTTGGTAGTTAATTGCACATTGCATGTCATTTTACACGCTTTCTTGCACAGCTTATTAAATAGAGTCGAAAGGCCACCGTCAACTTTTCACACTGGAGGCAGGTTTCTACCTCGTCCTCCCCCTGGAAGCCCGCCACCTCATATTCATCAGAGACGACCACCATCTTCTCGCGCCATTGTAGATCACGGTGGTGCTGGTGAACCTTATCGTGTTCGACAACCTCATAATAACGTGCCACTTACACCTACGCCTTCAACTGCAATGCAGACCCAGTTCCAACCTGGATTTGGCCCTGCCACATCAAATTTAATGACATATACTAGAGGAGGTGTCAGAGGTGGGCCACTTTCAGAAGAGGATACCTCTCCGGAAATAAGCATATCCGAAGGGGATATGGATTTGACAAGAATGGAAGAACTCATCAAGTTGTACTCAGATCCCGCGGCTAGCTCGAGAGCAATTATGCCGATGCCAATGCCAACTCAAGAGCTTAGTAATTTGACAATGGTTGATGATGAGGTGCAGTTTGTTTAGTTAGAAAACTTATTTTAAAGCTTGGCTTACTTGACTTTTGTTTTGGAGTGTGTAATATCATATCAATGATCATTCAAGAAGGTTATGGAAAACATTCTAGTCCATCGTAAAATGTGGGAGTACGATTTAGACATGAAACGGGAGGCGTTGCGACGACGTACCCTTGTTATGTCGGATTTTCCTGGGGTACACGCTCCTGGCCACGAGTAATAGAATAAGCACGGCTCAAAGATGATAATATGTAGTTGGACAGTTGATATTTTTGGCAGTTCTTACTTGCAATTTTAATTGCTTTTTCAGAATTTACAACCCGCAAGAATATGAACACTTAAATGTTTCTCCTGAAATTAAAGAGGTGTTTCACTACATTACTCGCTATGAGCCACCAATCATTGGGAGTCAAATGGACCTTAAGCTGAAGCCATTTATCCCTGAATACTATCCAAGTGTCGGAGACATTGATGCTTTCATCAAGGTAACTCATCCGGAAGTGGTAGATGACACCCTAGGAATTAAATGTTTGGATGAACCGTCACCCTTCCAAAGCGACCCTTCTGTTCTAGATCTGAGGCTGAGAGCGTTAGCCAAGCAAAGTTCATCAAAGTCGGTGGTGGTCAAAAAAATCGATAACGTTGGGAAAAACTCGAAAGTTATCGAAAATTGGATAAAAGATATTAGTGACTTGCACAGAAGTAAACCCAGTCCTTCTGTACACTATTCAAAGTACGTGGTTCGCCCAACTGTTACGTTAAGAAAGAGTAATATAAAAGTTGCACATTTATTACAATACTATAGTACAAGTACTATTTATAAATATGTCATTGTCCTTAGACCCATGCCTGATATCGACACACTCATCCAGGAATGGCCACCGCAGTTGGAGGGTCTATTAAAAAGTATCAGCTTGCCTTCTGCAGAGCTTGACTGTGATTTATCAACTTATGTTGACCTTGTTTGCAGTTGAGTGAAATATTAAAATACTTTTTAGCGGACATTTAATGCATTTCAAGTATCTGCTTGTTGGCCGTTTTTCATCCTGATCTTGTCTTTGTCTAGATTTATTGGATATCCCCGTGTATAAAAGTCGCATACAATCGCTTCATGTGCTATTTACACTTTACGCTACTTACAAACATTTTAACCATTATGGCCCACTTGGGTTGTCAGGAGGTGGTGGAGGAAGTGGAGGTGGGAATGACTCTGTTCGTTTGGATGACGGAGATGTAGATCGACTTCAAATCAATAATTGATAACATCGTAATCATTACAACTAAAATACAATTTACTAATTCATTATTTAGGATTTTAGATTAACGGTTTACTTGAATTTTGTGAAATAAATAAATACAGTTGTTTGTTTTTTTGCTCCCAATAAAAAAGCTTTTTAGTGGTACTGGAAATGTTCTTATTCATTGCGCATCGAATGTTTTATCAATAATTTCTGTATTGTGTTGTGCTGCACCTATTTAATCAATAGCATATTACACATCGTTGTTGCCTTTGCAGAGGAATTGAATGATTTTAGTTTCAACTGCTGGATTTTACGAAAGGAAAATATCGAAACGGTGTACTTTTGTGACTTTTAAATTACTATTGTTCTGAGGGGTTTCCCTTTTGATTTTTCAAAATATGTACAAGCTTCGAGTTTCATATTGTACGGACGTGGAAAAATCTGTTCTTAATACTAATTTTGAAAAAAGAGGGTGGCACCAGGTCGGTCCTGATGACGACTGGAACTTTTATTGGTAACTGCTCGTTCCCAAAATGACGAATACCCATACTTGATACTTATTACTACTTTCATTTTCTATAAAAGTTTGTTTTTAATAATTGTTGTATTTGAATGAACAGGGCAAACGTACCAACGTGTCGAATAATATTTGGGGTTGATAGTGGTTATCGAATGAATGACAGCCAGTACGCCAAAAAATTTTCTGAGTTTGGAATTAATTGATATTAGATTTAGATAATTTTTGTACCGTCTATTGCATCATAGAGTAAGTACTCTTTTATTCTCAATTCAAGGTTGATAAACCATTTTCCAAATCATTATGAAATCACGAGGAAGGATCTCCTGGTGAAAAATATAAAAAGATACAGAAAGGAATTGGAGAAAGAAGGAAATCCTCTCGGTGAGAAGAATGAGCTTGGAAAACATGTTCATTTAGATTTCATTCCGACAACATTTGTCCTTCCAGCAGATTACAATATGTTTGTGGAGGAATATCGGTAATGTCTGCATATTTGTTAAAATAGAAAATGAAGGTTTGAAGTGAATTTGAAATCCTATTTCCAGCCATTGGTGCATTAAATTATAAAGTATGCAATCTTATTTATAGTAAAAATCCACTGAGTACTTGGATTATGAAACCATGTGGGAAATCTCAAGGTGCTGGCATTTTTCTCATCAACAAGCTGTCCAAGCTGAAAAAGTGGTCAAGGGAAAGTCGTGGTCAAAATTTTAATCCTTCCATGGTTAAAGATGCGTATGTAATTTCAAAATATATAGAAAATCCACTGCTTATCGGGGGAAGAAAATTTGACATGAGACTTTATGTACTGGTCACTTCCTTTCGTCCTCTGAAAGTATACCTGTACAAACTCGGATTTTGCCGATTTTGTACAGCAAAATATGATACAAGTATTCAAGAATTGGAAAACATGTATGTACATTTGACAAATGTATCTGTCCAAAAACATGGGGTATGTATGACAAAAGCTACCTAAATGTACAAACTCGTAGTTAAAGTCATTTTTGCTTGGTGAAAATGCACAAAATGTTTCCGTGGGCAAGAAAAAATAATTTTCTATGTGTGTAGGATGAGTACAATAATATTCATGGTGGAAAGTGGAGTCTCCGTAACTTGGAATTGTACTTGGAAAGTACCCGAGGGAAGGATGTCACCACGAAATTGTTCAATGGTATATAAATGGCTAGTGGTTCATTCTCTGAAGGCAGTTGCGCCTCTAATGGTTAGCGACCGGCACTGCTTCGAGTGTTACGGGTACGATATTATCATCGATGAACAACTTAAACCTTGGTTGATTGAAGTGAATGCGTCCCCTTCCCTAACCTCTACAACGGTCAATGACAGGATATTGAAATATAAATTGATTAATGACATAATCTCCCTCGTTCTCCCTCCAAATGGATTTCCTGAGTACGTTTGTTTCCCGGTTTTACTTACGATGAGTTTCATCACTTTTGCCAAAACTATAGACTGTACAACGATCGTCTTTCTTCTTCTCAGTGCCAAATGGAACAAGATTCCGGCTAAGGAGGCATACGGCAATTTTGAACTTCTTGTGGATGAGGAATTAGCCGGGATTGAAACAGGGAATTCCCGGAGAGCCCAGCAAGAAAAAAGTAACCAAAGTCAACAACCAAAGTGGAAATAAATTCCAGGTATGTATATTATGCAAAGTTAATTATCATTGTGGCGTGGTTAACTGGCAGCGATTAGTAGCTTGAAAATGCATTTATTAATTTTTTGATAAAATTTGTATAAGTATTTCAACAACATGCTTCTTACATACAAAATGTAGTAATCATAACTATTATTCAGTACAACAATGAATATTATGTCAAATGTCATATATAAAAAATGTACAATAAGACTATTTTGAAAACAATGTGCATACAAGAGTAAGTAAAAGATTAAAAGAATATAAAATGAAAGTGTGACTGTAAGCATTTAAGTACTACAGTACTGCAATGTACACATGCGTTTTATCAAAGCTGAGAAATTGAGGTAAGTGAATCCACCGTGTTTCTTATTTCTGTAAAGCTGAGATTTAGCCTGACTTCCTTTCCAACATTCTCGAAAATTTGCAAGAACTCCAGTTTATGAATAAAGCCTGGGAAGCCAGTGATGTAATATTTTCGCAGTTTTTCAAATAGGACTTTGTTGAGGTCATCACTTATAAATACTTTCAGTTCTTTCCAATGTCGTATTTTTAACAACTTGCCTGTGACTGACACATTCACATTGTCTTTTCTATCCTCACAGTACCCATTAGTCTCCAATAATCCAAATACTTTTGACGCTAGTAATTCCATATCAAATGATTCCGAGTCCGTCAGTATTTCCAGCTCCATACACATTTTAACCACGTGTTCTTGAGAGACAAACTGCACCTCGTTTAAAATTTGCTCAATTATTTCTAAGTTAAAATCCAACTTTAGATTTTTTTCGCGATCTAATGTTGGTGACACGATGTTTTCCTCCCGAGACAAGGCATGCTGTTTTAAAGGCCCAGTTTCTTCAAGTCGGGGTTCAGTGGCGAATGCCACAACAATGTTAACTTTGTTTTCTTTTGTGATGGGTTGGTGAAAGTGTTCAAATTTGGGAAATAATGCCTTAAAGTAATTATTTCTGTTTATATAATGTTCATAAAATTTCTCAAGAAGTGATGTAGTCGACGTAGTGGGGTTATCTTTCAAAAGCATGTCTATAGATTTTGTAATTCTTGTCGATGCATCTCGGATACTTGCATCAAAACTGTCAAAAATGTAGAAAAGCCAAAAGGCACAATTTCCATCTTCCTGTTTTGCAATACGCATCATGTCAAAAAAGTGGTCTCCAATGGTAGAATTCGTTGTTTCATCATCTCCATCCGCAGGCGGGTCCATCGTTTGCGAACCCATCGCTTGCATTTCTTCCCAATTTGGAGGAAGAAAATAGTTATCCTCATCATAATACAACTGAACATATTCTTGAACAGTTTTGATCCTGTTTTTATCCCACGGTTTACTCAAGTACTCACAGTTCAAGTAGACATTGGGCCTGGTAAGCAAATCCAAAAATTGCTTGTCAATGTTGTAGTAGTATTTGTCCTTTAGAGACCACCACTGGCCCATTATTTTCCAAAAGTTCTTATCATAAAGGGACATTTCCCCCTCTAGCAGCTCCACTACTCTTCTTTCCCGTGTGTTTCCTCTCGTCTCATATTGAACCATTAAATGTTTTCTAAGACGATTGGAGAATTTTTCCAATGAAATGTTATTTGTTGTGAGCTCTTGACACTTGGCTCTAACGACAGTTAGCACCTGCAGTGCCGTGGGACATGAAGTAAATGTAGCAATTTCACCTTTACGATAAGTTATTATAAATTCTTCAGCGTTACAGAAATCATCCACGTGTTTGTCAACAAAGTCAAATTTTCTTATCAAACTTTTGTGCTGATTATGCATAAATTTGTGTATTAGTTCGTACAAGCTACTTTCGACGAGCTTTGCCTCATCACGAGGAACGAGGCGAAGAGGTGGACTTTCATCAATGTGCTTTTCCTCCGGTCCATCTGGATATTTGTAGGTTTTCTCGCTGTTACAAATCTTAGAAAAATGATCCAGAATCTCGGGAAGATTTTTAAGGTCAATTCTCTTTTTAATTCGAACATATGCAAAACCAATTTGCATCTTAACCTGACCGACGCTTCCCCCTTTCGTGGGAGATCGTTGGTGATGTACATCTGGTTTAAACTCTTGTAAACCAAACAGTGAGCTGTGTTCGCGCACCTCTTTGATCACATTAAGTGTCACATTATTCAATTGGTCTAACACTGTGGCGTTTTTCTTGGTGGATTTGCTGGTCCTAATTATTCCGACCAGTGGTTTCGTGGTTTCCTCCACGTTACCTTCTGAACTGGTCAGCCTCCCAGATATTTGGTAGGGAAACTTGTAGCAACAGAATCTCTGAATTGCCTGCCATGTTTGTCTATTGGTTAGGGCATAAATGTCGCCCCGTCGATAGTAAAATACTATTGTGTTGATATCCTCAGTCTTGTCGGAGATACCAAGTTGTGACAACATGGGAATTTCATATTTCACTCGCTGAAGGTAAACCACGACTTTGAAGTTGAATGTGGTATTTGCTTGTTGTGATGTTGTAGCTTCGTTGTTGCTCATATCTATTTCATCACGTTCTTGTGTTGTAACACATCTTTGTTCAAAAATTTCTCTAGAGTATTTATATCTCCGTATTATGTCTTCGTTAACGTCTTTCATGGTGTTTTCGATCATTTCTATCTCTGTTAAGTCTATATTTTTAAACCGCTCAAGCAGATGTGTTATCGGAAGTTTATGTATACTAAAATGGGGCACAGTTCTTTTGCTAGATAATGATTCTTGTTGTTCATCCTCAGACTCTGACGGACTACTGAATGCTTCATTATTGGAATCATTATTCCGTTGTCGTCGTCGGTTAAAATCCGTTCGCGTATCTCTCGTTTTATTAGGAGTTTTATTGGGGGTTTGTTTGCGTTGTTTGGGGGAAGGCGTACCTGGTGTATTGCGTGTAGATTGTTGTCCCTTTCTCTTTTGGGGTGTTCTTACAACTTCTACAGGAGACCGTGCAAGGGATGTAGCAGTGTAACTTTGGGGAACTGATTGGGAACTACTAATCTCACAAATGGACATATCTGACCTTCTGGTTTTCCTGTCACGACGATTGAAGAATTTATCTAAGGTTTGTTGCTTCGTTGGCGTCAATTTTACTGTTGAGCTTGTTTGTCCTGCTGCTTGTAAGGGAATTTCCGTTGGAGCATCTTCATCTTGAAACAACATTCTTGGGGTAATGGGTTGACAAATTTGTGTCGGTAGACCTACACGAGTTTAACAAATCAGCCAATTAAAAAATTTAAACTAGATGACAGATGCTAATATATAGTATTTTTCGGTGTGAACGACACATTTTAGCAGTAGTAATGACAGTTTGTATTTGTCCAATTTACCTTGTTGAATAGGTGAGGGCTCAGCGGTTACTGCAGGAGTATTGCAACTACTGAAACTATCGCTCGTTGATCGATTAATATGGTCATTAGATGTTGAAGTAAATGGTGTTAGATCCCCGAGAATTGGACCCAGTATTGATTCCAAAACAGGATCTGCCTGTAACCACTCTTGATTGACCATTCCAGGTGCGTAATTACCAGAAATACCCCCTGTAAATAATTTTATGAACACTGTATAAGTATTTTTAATGGACTTATTCACACGAGATTCGTGACGAGTGATTGGATGTTTGAGGCATAGGCTTATTATACTCGGATAGCGAATTGTTGTAAAGTATAATGTATTTAATGACCACTTTGGTATGTCATGTGAGTCATATATGTGTTGCAAACTTTTGTCCAGTAGTCCCACGGACAACACAACGCAGTATAAGAAAATATGAGATTAACCGAAACAATAAATAAAATTCTTTGCTTCCGTTCTTTGCTTTGTGAAATGCTGCACAGATAGACCTACATATCATGCAGTATACACACAAGATAAGTCACGATCGAGATAACACATTAACTAGAATTTTCCCAAGCTGACAATAATTATATCCCCGACGGGTAATGTTATTTTTATAAATTTCTTGTATGGATTGGACAAAAATTAGTTGATGACAAGTATAATAATTCACGCCCTTTAAAATAAAAAACTAACCTGCAACATGTTGTTGAGAGGATGCATTGAAACCATTTCCAGGAGTGGTATACGGTTGACCGTTTCGTTCTTTCATGTTAGAATGTTTGTTGGCAAGTTTTGTAAATATAAAGTTAACGATCTAATATACAGCACAAGTATTTTAATCACGTCAATATATATTTTTCCAGCGATTCACGATAAGCTTGATTGCAATTGATTGTTGGTCTCTGCCCTCTCTGTAATCAATGATGAGCCATCGGTTCGGCAAACTTATATTATCATTATGATTATGTTGCCTGTTCTTTTTTTATAATCTGTGTGCAAAACTTTTGGCATTACTTATCTAGGAAGTACTGCGCATGTATGAAGTAATTGTGAGATATTTAAAGACCATAAGATCATCATCACATCTTTACTTTAGATAAACATCTTTGTTGTATATTCCTAATATTAGATATAGATTATTCATTTGACACTTGATAATGATTTGGCTGTGTATTATTGGACTTTTGTTGTATCATGGAATTATTTAAATTGTTGAAGTTTGTTCACAAACTATTGTCTTTTGGTTGGAAATCAGTTATACTGTCACTATTAAGACATTAATAAATCAATCAATATCAATATGTAATAACTATTTTTAACACTACTGACTAACTCAGTATCACAGCTATCAGTAAATGTCTAAACTGGACACAGTTCACAATACTAGTGTAGGTCTTAAAATTATAATATCTTGACAAAATGGCAATGGTGAATGGGGATGTTTTTATACTTGAGTGCAAAATTTTATTATTTTTATTCTGTGTCAGACATAAAACACATAAAACGTTTGTGTTTAATTGAAAACGTAAGAATAAAAACTTGACAAAATGGCAATGATGAATGGGGATGTTTTTATACTTGAGTGCAAAATTTTATTATTTTTATTCTGTGTCAGACATAAAACACATAAAACGTTTGTGTTTAATTGAAAACGTAAGAATAAAAGAACTTGCTCCAGCAGCTGCAACAACACTTGTCCACTGATTATCCAATACCATTTTTGTGTTGTACAGTACAGCATCCTATTAGTGTTATTCTGTTTTGGTTTAACGTTTAAATAACCCTTTTTGAGAACGTGTGACTTTTTATACCTTTTTTAGTCTACTGCTCGAGCCAGAGAAGAGCTCGAGCTCTCACAAATCTTCATGTAGTTTTCGTGTTATTGTGTTTTGGTTTAACGTTTGAATAACCCGTTTTGAGAACGTGTGATTTTTTATACCTTATTTTAGTCTACTGCTCGAGCCAGAGAAGAGCTCGAGCTCTCACCAATCTTCATGCTGTTTTCGTGTTGTGCAATATATGTATGTAGATATGCCAGATTTTTGTAATGATGTTAAATGTTGATATTATTTCAATGCACGTGTCATGCAAGTACACAAGAAAATAAATAGAAAATGTATATATACCTTTCTTACATGAACGAAATAAATAAGTGGCAGAGTTTTTATTACTGGAACGTAACCCAGAGAAGATGAAAATTATTTTACACAATTACGTGTACACAATTGAAAATGGTGATGGGGTAATGTATTTTTGTCCTGAAATACAACCCAAAGTGTGGCACTCCGTTACAAACCGTTAAAGATTTCTGAATACTAAAGTTGTGTATGGTTATCTGATATCGAGTGTATCTAAAAAAAAGTCTGTCTTATTTTATCATGCTCCCAATTATTTATATAGTTCCACATTTCCCCAGTCGTTTCACTAGTGTCGTCACTTATGTTGAAGGGAGCATGTATCAATACTTGGTCAAAGGTGCCAATGGCAAAGGAAAGAACCATCGATTACCTCTTTTGAGTCACCGACTCCCTGTTACAGTACATATATAACCAATGCAATTCAGCCATAAGAACTTTTGCGTTTTGAAATAACTGTTCTACATGCAACTTTATTTTTTGAATTTCAACTAACCAGAAATCAAAACCAGAAAGCAATGTTGTGAAAGTAGAAAACAGACAAATTTCAATTGAGAAAATTTTAATCAATAAGATTTGCACAAAATATGAATTTTAGGAAAAGGATTTATTACATTCCAATTAACGTAAAAATACAATGACTTTTGTAAATTATTAACAACTTTCTGATTTGTAACCTCCAACCCTTTTGAGATATAATGGGAGCAATATGCTTTAATAAAATACATAACATTCAAATAACGGCCCAAAAAATAAGACTGTCGTCAGGAATTAATGTGTGCTTAGATGTACGTGTCTTCAGATACGATTTAGCACGCCGAGATATTTAAGTTGTGTGCAGATACGGAAAAAAGTAATTGTCATACATCCTTCCGAGATTGGTCTTTTTCTTGGTTCTTGTGATAGCATCCGAAAAACGAACAATTTGTTGTAATTCGGTTTTGTTTTATTCCAGAATTCGAACAAGGTGACATTGAGAAAAAAGTTATCCGAAATTGGAACAGAAAATGGGTTTTATGTTAAATCGTTACGTTTGCTCCTCAACTGCGCTGTAACATTCTCCGCCCTCGTTGTAAACTCTAATACTAATTTACCCATGGTCGTGGTATTATTTCTGTGCTTGTTTGAAGTTCCAGATCGAGAATTTTCGGCGGGACGCTTCAAAAATTTGTTTTCTTTGTTCTTTATAGCAGAATTTCTTTTAAATAATTCTCCATCATTAAAATATTTCCACTTTTTACTCTGTATCTTTAGCTTGTCCAAAGAAATGTTTAAGTTATCCAGAGCAATTTTCCCCCCAGTGATTTTGATTTCTCCGAGGTTTCCAAAATTCTGTCTAAAGATGTAGAATGGCCACACTTTTTCTCTAGCCAGAGAGGACGAGCGTGTGTACCCAAAAATCGATTTACCAATGTCTTCATGTGGTCTAAAAATATCCCCTGAAGGTAATGTTTGATTACGAAGGGATTTTCCAACTGGGGAGGAATTTAGGAGGACAGTGTCGTCTAGTAAAAAAATTTCCGCCTTTCGAATAGACCAAAACGGTCCAGAGCAATCCTTAGAAATCAACGAACTGATGAGAAATAAAATGACGATAAGAAATAATATTGTTGTAATTATCCAACGGCAGGTTTTGGATGACAACTTAGACATTGCTGTTGCCAAAATGTGCATGTCTGTATGCGTGTCCATTTTTAAAAGTTCAAACGTGTGGCATATATATGAGTCACTATATAGTCAACTTTGCCGGTCATTCTACAAATATGGCTTAGACAGGATTATACAATTTGTCAATCTTCTTGAAATGTCTAAACCGCTGGTAATGAGTTGGTAATTAGAAATTAGAATGCAAATTGAAAGCGATTTTTTCGGGTACCGTTTTATAACGGGCAATGCTAATGAAATGTAAAAAGAAAAGAATTTTTGCTTTGAAAGCAACACACCATGCACTAAAATTGTTAAATAATATTTAGTAAAATTTTTATTTTATATTATCATCTTTCTCAATTTGATTACCGACTGTTTGTCTTTTGGTTTCTTCTTCCAAATCATCGTAAACTGTTTTATTCCAAAGACATTTCATATCCCTATTATTTTCTATTATCATCTTTCTCAATTTGATTACCGACTGTTTGTCTTTTGGTTTCTTCTTCCAAATCATCGTAAACTGTTTTATTCCAAAGACATTTCATATCCCTGTCAAAATTACTTTCCCGAGGTACTGGAACAACAGCGCCAAACTTTCTCTCCATTTGCATGTCATTTCGCTCGCACATTGGTCGAAAATTTCGAAAATCATACATTCTCACGAGACCCCACAAATGCCTATATTTCGGTTTAAATCCTTGCATATCCTTTTTCAATTGTTCCATTAACACGCCTGTGGTGTAAACGTCGTCCACCCAGAAAAATGGCGCAGTATCCATTTCTAAATACAACTTTCGTAAGAGATCAACGGTAATAGCGTAAAACCACCCGGAACAGTAATCGGGATAAAATTCAGAAATCTCGGAAGGCCATTCAGCTTCACTAATAAACCATTTACACCCAACACATCGTTGCGGTTTCGTACCCACAAACGTGTTACAATAAATATCTGGAACAAATGTCTTGCTGCTGTTGTCGTTTTGTCTAAGTTCCTCGTTTCTCCAGTTAATAATTTGCATTACGTCAATAAATACGTCATCATCTGCTTTCAGGATAAAAGAAGTAGTATTCGAAGAGCAAAAATTCAATGTCCACTTGTATCCCATCATATGTTTATAAGTGAGATTCCTGTATGTGTCGATAAAATTGCCTTGAACAATGTCTCCAAATATTTGTTGCTCTTGATCCAATAGGAGCTCTTGTTTTCTAAATTGCACTTCATTTCTCTTAGGGTCCAGTCCACGATCCGCTTCTCCAATTAGAAACGCCAGTCGAACTGACCAATTTTTGTAGAAAAGTAGAGAACCCCAAGATTTCCTAATTGTCAGTCTCTCGGTAAAATGGGAACGAGCGGTGTGAACCAAAATTAGAATAATTTTTGCGTCAGGATGCCTTGGATCAACTTGACAGATAGACTCGTTGTTACGAACCCATTGGAAGTTGCTGATGTTGAAAAGAGTAGACTTTTCCCACAACGGAACGTTCGGTTTTACTACTCTCTCTGCATCTGCATTTTTCGAAAATGTTGTACGTGTGTAGTCTGGAGATTCCGATAAGGATTGTATTTGTGAACTGCTACTAGAGAATTGATCTACACTTGCTGGCGAGACAAAATTCTGTTGGCGCTGATGGTGAAAATGATGGTGGTGAAGGTACGACTCTCTATACAATGGAATTTTGGCAAACAAATTTAATCTTGCCACTGTCAATAGATCTAGACAGAAACCAAGAAAAACGGCGAGCACAAACGCTGGAATCTGAAATAATATATATCATAATAGTAATTCTCTGACCTGAGATAAGTATCTGATTTTGCAGTAAAGCAACAAATTATGAATTTTTACCAGGTAAAACAGTTTTCCTTCAAACCCCGTCACATTACCAGTGCTGCCACTGCTAGTAAATGGATTGTAAAATACTTTCATTTTTAGTCAAGTGCATTTCACTTCACTCTTGCAGCTTTTTTCTTACAGTAGAAGTAACTCAATGAACTCAACTCACGAATTTAACTCAGCCAACGAGGTGATAATGAACAGGAGAAGGAAACTACAAAAACTATAAATATTCATTCTCATGCTTTGTTACGTGTATTATGCAAGTGCTAATTATAGAAGATGCTCAACAGAACAACAAACATCTTTAACTAGAGTTCATGTAACGGTAAACCGTTTGTCATCATTCGTGTGTATCCGTTTTGTGCTTCATATATAGAGTGATAAGTAGAAGAAGGAAATTGTATTTTAATTTTTATTACAATTTTTAAGTTATTCGTGTAATACAAACAAAATGTACGCGTAAAACAACAATGTTGAAGAGAGTATATACCCACATGAATCAGCTCGTAGTTATCCCAAAACCGAAAATATAAATAAGAAACTGTGAAATTCAAAAACTACCCCTGAGCTATGGGATTATTCTTCATCAGATGAGCGGTCAACAACTTCTGCAGAATGGTCA
>JAHZNB010003402.1:0-19707 GCA_027744295.1 Callyntrura guangdongensis
ACCCGGCTGACGGGAACGACGACGTCGAGGCTTTAACCATCAGCTCCATAAAATTTCATTACTTTCTTCTCAATCCTCATCAGCATCTCTCCTATTTTTTTCTCACTCACTGCATTGCACTCTTTGTTTTCCTTACGAAAAAAGTAAATAAAGTGGAAAACGATCTTTTAAAGCTGGTTTTGCAAAAACAAAAACAAAAAGGGCATCACGAAACGTTTACAATGACAGGACCGGACATTGTCATTGCGATAAAAACGAAATTTCCTTCGATTACTATGGGCGTTCACCCTCGAACCGACCAACAAAAAATTACCTATATAACTTTCACAACCACTACTCTGTTCACATCTACTAAAAGTCCTTTTGTGTCGTACACACAGAACTTTTACAACTTTTCCATGTTCGACAAACACTGCCTAATTAGTTCCGAACTAGCTCACTTTTTCTCGTTAAACCTGATACTAACCATTAGCTACTACAAAGCCATTGCCATTGCGTCTTTTTGCGTTTCCACTAGACTAATTCTCACTTGACCGGCAACAAAGTTGGAGGAACAATGAAGTCTATCAACTCCCCAAAATAGTTTGTGATGTTAACAATCAAGATGACAATGACTCGGGTAAACAGACTGGACGTGATATCTTGCAAAACTGCGACTATACACCAGCTGTTTAGCAAACTGTCTATTTTCTTTTCGTCTATGCATCACTGGCCACTTGTTTTCATTACATATTTTTGTTCTGCCTGCAAAGTTCTGATAATGTAGCCAATGGCGACGACAATGGTGCAAACCAGGATTTTCTTATGTGACAGGGTATGCGATACAAACGTTTTTGGAGGAAAGATGCAAAACGTGGAGACAGCCAATGCCTCCTACATATCACTGTTAATACAAAGTTTATGGTCTGGTGAACGTAGTTGTTGAATAGGCAGGCTGTTGCTGTTCTGCTCCGTGCCTTTTCCCAATTTTGCCACGGTTCATCAACCAAATGTATTTTTTATCGGTGTGTTCGCCGCCATCGCAAAAAGCCTTCCCAAAAATTCATACAACCAGACGTACTGAAAGTTAAGCATATTATTAGGAAAGTTAACTACAAAACAGAAATGGTCTCTTGCACGTCATTTCTTTCTTCGTTTACTGTGTACATAAAATGGTAACACCCCGTGACTTTCATCTCCTGCTCGCCTCTGTATTCTAACAACAATACAATAAGCCTTCCCACTCGGCATGTATAATCAAAAAGGGAATAAAATATACAGTCAAGTTAGTTTGAGAGTAAAGACGCGGAACCAAAAACTAAACGCGTGTAGCAGAACTAACGAAATGATACAAGTTGGATTAGTTTTCAGAAGGAACATTAACTGGGAAAAATAAAGAAAGCAAACGAAATGGTGCCGACAAACTTCTCCTTCATCGTACAAAGTGTACGCACAAGATAAAAGTTTATACAGGGAGCGGCGCATTAACATCTGACGCGAATAGTAGCATATAAATGTTTAAGGCACAAAGGAAAACAAGCAATAATTTTGTATTTGTTCAACTTATACAAATGCTTTCTTTTTCTTAAAGGGAAGGCATGTAAAATAAGGAAAATAAGTTTGCGTTTAGATAGCGTCGTATTTATTTATAAGAATTGTGTAGTGATGTCTCGTCATTTTCGTTATGCCTGAAAGCGAATACACTGAACTTGGATGACTTTTTGGTTCCGTTACTGACAATGAGAATACATATTCAATATTATTGTACTTTAAAAAAATCATAATGTCAGTTTTTGCTTTTGAAACCAGCAGTCTCAAGGAAGCCTAGAGAAAACATACAGATTCACGAGGTACAAGATACAGATTCATGCTGTGCAAACATCAATGAAGGTATGTAATGATAAGTTTTTCGAAACATACCTTTATTCAAACTGTTGTCGTGTTTTCCAGACAACGAGCTGTTCTGACACGTAAATATTTTTGGTGTCGCATTAGTTTTGAAATATGGCTGCCGTTTTACTAATACGTTTTAATTTTAAGTAATATGAGAATGAGCACTACAAAAGTCCAGGGTAGAATTACAAAAATAATACAACAAGTATACCATATTCCCATCGGCTATTTTTCCGCAAGAAAAACTGGTCTTTCAAACTACAAGAGAAAAGAGAAATGCCCATAAAACAAACGTCTTGAACAAATGACAAGGCGTCCAGCTTCTCAGACAAACAGTAATATACATGTCGTCTTGTTGGGTAGTAAGCAAACTAAAAATCCGAAAAATTTTAACAACAGATTTTTTACTTAGAAGCAGGCACGAACCAAGCTGCTGCTTAAACGTTTATAACTTTCTCTTTTGTTTTCTGTCTTCAAAAATATAAATCAACAGGGATACACTCCAGTCAAGTGAAAAGAAAATCCACCCAAAACAAGCCACAAGCTGTGTCTGCAGTTGTACATATATTCCCGACGTGGACGACAAAACAAAAATATGTCAAAATTTCATCTAGTTGAGAATTTTCCTAGTATAATGGTGTGCAGCCCTGCTTTAGAGCATATCTGCAGAGGGTACAAAGCGTATTACCTACATACGTATTTTTAGGTACATACATACATTGTGTTCTGTGCAAAGCTTTACTTTTGTCAAAAAACTTCCACTTCCAGTCACACACACACAGAGAAACTTGCTTTCACTTACACAATTTCTTTCGTCTTATCTCCGTGAACTATCACGACCATACCACACGTTTCTCTTGATGGTTAGGTCTACCCGGTGTAGAGTAGGGGTAACGGTAGCACTGCAACAACGATGAATATATTACAATGAGCTTTGTTACACGCTCTCTCGTTAGTATGCAGACTTAAGTCTAACTCTCCTTCTCTGGTGGACATGTTTCTCATCATGGGAGTAGAATATACTTTTCAGATTGTCTTTCAGAGTTTTCTCTGAAAACATGGACCGTGAAAGGAAAGTATACAGACAAAAGAAATGTTTGGAACTATATGTAGAATGAAATCCTTTCCTCGGAAGAAAAAAAACAAAGTTGCCCACATGTCTCCCTCTGTCTTTTCTCATTTATCTGAAAACACGGACCGTGAAAGGAAAGTATACAGACAAAAGAAATGTTTGGAACTATATGTAGAATGAAATCCTTTCCTCGGAAGAAAAAAAACAAAGTTGCCCACATGTCTCCCTCCGTCTTTTCTCATTTCTAGCTTCCGGTATGTCTGACCAAAATGAAAGACGTGAGAAAGGAGAAAGTGATGCGGAAGAAAGAAAGCCTCAAGAAAAAAAGAAGGGGGAAATAGAGATCAATCTACTTACCAGACTACGTTTGCAGCTGCTGCCCAGTAGGGAAACACGAAGTACGCCTTTGGTAGTGACTCGCCTACACTGCTGACTGAACAGGAGAAAGTTGAGAGGAAATTAATGGGTAGGAGAACAGATGGATATTTCATGAGCATGGATATGTGCAAAAGACCATGTCATGTAACCGATATCGATTTTTATTATGTAAGTAAAATAAATGCACGAGGCTACTCATCTAAATGTTCAACTTATGTTTACATAAAGCTTCAGATTCATCCCCAACAATATTCAGGTAGAATAAGACAGACCTGCAGAGAAAGACAAGTCAAGATGAAGGAAATACCATATGTTGGCACTAAATCTCAGCAACAAACCGCAGAAGAAAAGGAAAGAGAATACAGATATATACTACTACTGATTATGCAAAAATATATGTACCTGAGCTTATCCCACCTTTCTCCTACTTTACGGTATCATGTGACAGCAGGACTGATGACGGTTTGCAAGTCAATTATACAAGTGGGTTTGAACATTTTCACTGTAAAGAATGCGAAAGCTGTCAAATTGTTTCTGAGAATTTCTTCTGACTAACCTCAAGTTGCNACGGTTTGCAAGTCAATTATACAAGTGGGTTTGAACATTTTCACTGTAAAGAATGCGAAAGCTGTCAAATTGTTTCTGAGAATTTCTTCTGACTAACCTCAAGTTGCCAACTCAGACAACAGAAGTAGAGAAGAAGGAGCACATTATTAAATAGAATTGAAATCTCTGTGTGAGTGCGTGGCAGAGATAAAATTGGTAGACACCCAGATGGGAAGTCCCAGTAATAACAGCTCCACGCATAATATTCTACTTATGGGGACATGACCAGACGAACAACGAAAGGACTACTTGAGATATCGTTTTTGTTTCTGAAGAAAACATCATAAACAGTCTGTGCTTTCAATATGTCAGACATGTAAACAGTATAATTCAGACAGCAGCCGATAGTTACTGATAGCATACAAATATTATACTACTTGTAACCGTGCAGGAGTATAAAAAGAGCTTAAGTGGGGAAAATATAACCTGTGACGATAACGACTACGATAACTGTTTCAGTGGTGCTGGGTAAATTTTTCCTAGGGTGGAAACAAAGACAGTTTTGCATTTTGCACGTTTTGTACTACTAAAAATAATTCAACGCTTTCAGTTCGGATAGCGGGAACACACAGTGCGCAAACAGTTTTATTGCTGTTTTTTGTGTATTTTTTGAGCGTACCATATTTTTGGTAGGATCTCGTTGGACTGCAGCACCACCGTCCTGGTGAAAGTATAAGCTGCTCATCTGGTTCTCAAAGGATTTGTAACGTTGTTGAGAATACATTCTGCAACCATTTTTCTCTATCATTCATGCCACGGCGCTGGAAAGCGGACAGATATTTTATCTATTTCACTTGAGTGGTCGTGTGTAAAGTAAGCGGTTGTAAGAAGCACAACAGAAGCGGCAGTAACAGCAAAACATTATCTGGACCACCTCAAGGGTTTAATCCAATACGGGTTTCTTTTCTCCACGAGAAAAAGGAAAACACTTGAAGAGAGTACCATGGCCATGTTTTAGTTTAGCATAAGCATAGGTACGAGCGTTCAGACGAAGTTTAGAAGAGAATTTGTATAACACATATTTTTCACAAATTTCGTTTTTCTTTAGAAACAAGCGGAAAAAAGAAAAGTTTTTCATTTGAATCTGGAACCGAAATGGGAATGTACCCGGAGAAGTTGTATAATACTTTCGACAGTTTACCAAATTACCAGCATCCCAACATAATATATTTATTTTTCATTCTAGCACTATTATGATACACCGCTGAAGATAAAGTTGTGAATATTGAAAACACACAGGAGCACAAACAGAGTTTCTGTCCATTCATTTATTTGTAGTTTCTGTTTTTGGAAATCAGTGAAGAGAAAAAAGAATGATTAAAAGCAGGGAACTAGAACTCTTCAATGTAAAGAAATCGACTGGAAAGACTGATATTACTTCATTCTGTTTTGCACAGCTGCCAACGTTTGCATTTAAAATTTTACAATTTTCTTGAAAGTTTCTAACGTTACAATTCTGTTCGTTAAATAAAATGAGTTTCTCCACATGTCTGGATTTTACAGCCAACTGAAGTTTCGTTTATTTTGAGATATTTTTTCACCAAGAAAACTAACCAACTAAGAAAGGCACATTCGCAGAGAATTAGCACCGCAATCACAGAAAAATTCCGTGGCTTTCCAATTTGGCCTTAACTTTACAGAATAAGGCTTAAATGTTATTTCCCCTGTTTTCTCTTGGTTTCATTTTTCAATCCATACATTAACACAATCACATTCCACACGATGCAACACAATTTGTGGAGACCAAAGAGAGAAAATTGATTTGATCATTTCTTCACTCCGTCTCCCTTCACCTTACACATTCTTTGAGATTCCCATGATAAATGACTTTATTTTCTGGGCTGCCTAAAGCCACGCTGGAAAACGAAATCGGAATATGATATTACCCTGCATATCCTCCAACACTAAACCAACGTGCCATCACATAGCAACTCTTTCATTTCGGAGTATTTTCGTAATAAATTTTTATCTCGAATCCCACTTTCCTTTTCCCACGCTTCCACTGCCATTTCTCTAGCCTTACATTAACATCTAAGAGAAAAAGCAGGAGAGGGAAAAATTGACATTTTGTGAAAATGAAAGCCTACCAATTCGCAACGACGGCTTTTCAAAGTTATTTCTGGTATTAGCATAAATTCTCCTTTTAAAATCATACTCGCAAACTCCCATTTCTATCTCTCCCTTCACTGGTATTATTATTATTCTTCTTTTTGGCTTCTTCGTATAAACACATTTGTCAGAAAAAGTTGAAAAAATTACAGGGTGACGGAGTCGCAGTTTCCCGTTGTTTCTATTTACTATGCAAAACCAGCCGCGCATACACACACCAGCTTCACGTATCCCTCTCTCCATCACTTTCACTTTCCCCGTCCAAACCCAGCCTTTTACGAAAGTGCTAGATCACATAACCATCTCATTTTTTATGCAAAAATCGCCAGTTCCCCTCTCCTCTCTTTCTCTGTGGTTGTATTTTGTTACGTGTAGGTTGGTGTGCGTGGGAAGTGACTATAGAAAGAATCTGCAATCACAATACAATAACGATGATCATTTCGAAAAACGCATAATAATACGTAACGTACCTCTCTACTCTACTCCTCCCTTCACCAAGCTATTTTCCATACACGAGGGTTTCAACAACTGTGTATATGAGTGTGTGGAGAACTAAGACTTCCATCAACTGCTACACAAATCCCGAGGGAGAATCAATTTCCTTCTTTCTTTATCTCAACTGCGTTCTCTTTTCAATAGTACGACTACTCACTACTAGCAAAGTCTGGCAAATTGTGAAAAGGTCCAGCCAATTTTTGTATTTAGTGACGTCAAAACTATCCAACATATTGAATATATATATATATATCAATTGCCATAACGTTTAATGTTGATGATGAGTTAATCTTTACTCCCTATTGGAAGCTAGTTATTAGCCAATATGGTTCAAACTTGGTATGCTTGTACAAGTACCAAATAGGAATCGGCATACCAAAATTGATCATATTTGTTATGTTAAAAGTCGTAGAAATAAATGGGAAACATTTGCTTCTATCTAAGGTTTCACTGTGACGCCATGTTCACATATTATAGCCCTTGTAGCTGCAAGTCGATTGTCAAAAATCCCATTTCAAACGTATTAACTATGTCCGAGTTGTGGGCTAAGCAGTTTTCAAAAGTTTGACGCCCCTTAGAGGTCAAATTGCTAAACTAATTTGGAACATAGTTTAGATCCTTTCAATTGGTGAAAGCTGCACGGCCGGGCACGACAAACACAACTATAGCCTTAGAGGCTAGTCCTAGATATAGAGGATCAATCTAAACAACTTCTCCGAATTCAATATCGGCGGCTACATCAGGCTCGAGATTTTGGATGATACCCAGTCAACTTCGCAGCATTTGCTTATCATTTTACGTTTTCCAAGTTTTTAATATAAAGAAAAAACCATTTTTCGTACACCAATGACATCACAACATGTTTTCATTGGCGAGATTGTGGAATGAAAATACGGAAATGTCGAATGAGTAGTTAAAGAGAATCCCGGTGAAATGCAGTCCATCGGGAATCCAAGTTTTGTCAGGGGTTTAATTTTTTCGGTCGAACGGGGAAAATACGTCAGTGTTTTAAGGAAAAGATAGTGAGTATAGTTTTGTTGTTTTTTCCCGGTCGTTGGACGTCGCCGTCTGTTCGAAGGCCCAATAACTTTCGAACGAGATGGAATTTTGAAAACACATGTTTGTGTTTGAAATATCAATTTAATGCCTTTAAAACTATTTTGTGTAAAATTCTTTCACCATTTGATAGATAATATTTTAATGTATCTAATGTACCTACCTACCGATTTTCAATAAAATTGACCGTGTAGTTTTCGAGTACGACGGGGTAACGTAAAGTTACAGGTTTGCCTGTTAAGCAAATGACGTTCCGTGATGAGATGAGTTTGTAAAGCGGATACATACCCTTAACGCAATTTGATACATTATCCTCATGTCTGTCTGTCAACACGATAACGTTTAAACTGAAAGGTATTTTGAAACTCTGTTTTCCAAATCGATAGGGTTAGTCAATAGCTCAGACGACTCCCAAGAAGGGCGTTTGAGGTCAACCCTGGGAGTGAACAAGGGGTCGCTTAAAATGTAAATATAAATAATGTAAATATGAAAAAAGTAAAAAAGTAAATATGTCTGAAAGTTGGTTGTGGTGTTCAGATAGAAGTATATTAGTGTACAAAGTTTGACCCCGATCGGTTACCCTCTGTGACCACTAGAGGGGCTAAAGTTTAAATATTATCTAACGGATGACCCAGCAACGATAACCTCAATTTGAATGTGGTTTTCGACAAAAGACTTGCAGTTACAGTATAAGGTGATTGGGAGAGAATGAGATTTTGTTGGTGAGGACGCGTAGAAATAGAAAGAAAGAGAAGATAGCTTATTTTTTAAATTAAATTAGTTAGCTGATCATACTTTACAGTTTTTTAGAAGTTATTCGTACTTAGTAAGCAGATAGATAGTGCCTCCGTTGTGTGTTGTAACCATTTTTCAAAGTCCAACTAAAAACATGTCGAATATGGACAGTTGCTACGTTATTTAATATTAGAGCTGTTACTTCAAAAAGTTGGTTTTGGGTAAAATAAACTGTCTAAACCAAACATATGTGGAAGTAGCGAATGAAAGAAATATGAAGGAAAAATAAAATAAAAAATGCATCAAATCTTAGTTGCATACGAAATGCGATCAAAATCGCCTAAGGGGTCAAACTTATGTCTACTTATAGAAGAGGCCATATGCTTACAAAATTTGATGCAAATCTCCCTATATGTAAATACCAGAGATACACCTAAATGACCTTTGACCTAAAAAATATCAGGTGCACAACCCCATTTCTGAAATATAGCGCGGACGGACGGACAGACAGATACTGATTATCGCAACTACAAATTCGCGAATGCTACTTGATAAGTAGGTACTTGGCTGTCTTTTTGAACTATTTTCGTATTGAATAAATCCTTGAAATAAATCCAATCCTGGGCACAGCGAATGAACTTGGAACTGCGGTTCTGAGTGAAAACTTTTTCGTAATTGTCAATTCAATCGAGAAAAGTAAAAATGAACGCCGTCGTAAAGGGTGTGTGTATGAATAAATTTTTTATTTATCTTCTCATTTTTATTGAGTTTTATTCTGACTCCCGTAACGAGAGAAACTTTTAACTTCCTTTGTTGTTTTATTGCTTCACTCCACTCCATACTTTAAAGGAGCAGCAAAAAATAACTTTAAAAAAGAAAAGTTGTGAGTTACTGTAAATTATTTGCATAATATGTGGGGAGGAATGAGAAAAATTGGAGGAAAGCTTATGACAGATCAGTATTCGTATTAGCCTCCTTGCATCCAGAAAGAACGTTAGATAGAGATACATACACACTGGAAAAAAGTACTTACGTGAGTCTACTCTTTTTTCATTTGTAGTTTCAAAAGTGAATTATTGAAAGGTATCATAATGTGTTCCTGACAAACAAGCAAAATTTTTAAAACATCGTAAAGAAAAGTACACAAGTGAAGTTTTTTATTCTTGAATTGTGAACAGTTGCGGTTTACATGATGTACTTGCATACTGATAAGTGGTGGGCCCTATACTGAAAATGTAAATTTTCGGGCGCACTTTGTTTAATGCCTGGTTGCCTTTTTTCTCCTCCACAAACTACTACAGCATGCCACGCTGTATCATACATTCCTTATTGCAAAGAGGTACGCGTATCCTAGAAACTATTTATATAAATGTGTATCCCATAATAGCAAAAAAGTCAAACGTGTTCTCTGCTGCTTACGGAAAGAGAAATTAAAGTATAGATAAACAGAAAAAAGACAAAAACACGACAAAAAATCATGAGCTTCACCTTACTCGACCTACATTTTTTCACATTCGTTCCCATTTGTGTGGTTATTTCAACTGGGAAAATTTCACCTCAATTTCACTTTTTTGTCACGCAAACAAGATTTAATGCCCAATAAAGGACGTAATATACAACATCGCACCTCGGACACAAAGTGATGACTACAAAAATACAATTTTCCACCGCTTTGTAAAGTGAGATATTTTATTTTATCCTCATAGTTTCCAAAGAAGCTGTTCAAATGTGGTGGTGGTATTATGCTATTGAAAATATGGACCAATCCCAAAGTTTCTAACGCTCAACGTATTTTTTACTGTCACTGATGCCACTTTGGCAAAAAGAATAATTATCCATAACTTTCTTCCTTGGCCAAGTCCACGCGCAGTTCATAAAAATATCGTTGCTTGTACAGAGATTGAACACGCGGCACTGTTCAAAATAATGTGACACCTGCCTATTTTTTACATTAAAATCCCTCCTCCGTTGCGTACAATGTTACCAGGGAAAATAAAATAAGCATTCACAACGAAGCCGAAAAACCGTTAAAGTTAGAACTCATCGAAATATTCGTATCGTTTCTTCATTAGCTCGTAATACCTAAAATTCCAAAACTTGCCCTGTATCCCGTTCATTTTACCACGCTATTGAAGTAAACGTGTGCATCTCCGTTTTTGCATGAATATATTACCATATATCACATCATGCATGGAAATTGATGATAATAGTTCAAGAGCATCAAGACAACTCACATGAATTTTTCGGGTACTTGGTAACGTATATGTATACATATAAATATATATATGTTTACAGGTATATACAAAGCGCAAGGTAAGCGAAATATACTACTACATATTATGAAATCAGTCAAGAATTCAAATTACTTTTTTCTTACCTGGTAATTCCTTTCTCTCCGCACTTGAAGATCTTTGCTACTGTAGCATTCACCGAGTGAGAAAAATGGAAAACTGTTTCCCCCTTCCGCTCGCACTTAAAAAATAAACTAAAATTTCTCTTCTTCCTGCTTCACTTGTTCCTTTTTCCTCCTGTGATACTTATTCCTTGCCGAGGTTGTAAATTTAAGGTAAAATGTCTCCCGAGTGGTAATGATGTGGCAGGGCTGACTTCATTTTCCTTTCCCCTCGTGTTTTCCACTAACTTTACAGACTATACTCGGAAACTCTATCCCGCCCTTTGCTTGTTGTAATGTTTATAGTAATGAATTTTTGAAAAGAATAGAGCGCTGGTTTAATTTTTTCGCGGTTAAAGTTTGAAATCTTGTTTATATTTTCCTTAATATAACTATATTTTTAGCGTTATTTTTTCTTTTTCACCGATTTTCTTATTTATTCTTGTTCACCTAATAACAATAACACTTGGCTTGTCGAAATATGCAAATTTTCTCTTGCCTCATAAATTAGAACGGAAAAACTTGTGTAATTTAAAATTTTATTCTTTTTCTCTCTCGATTTCTTTATTCTCGTTTTAATCCCTTTTTTGAATAACTAAGGTAAAAGCGTGAAAATGCACTTTGACGAATGCGTGCTTCTTCTGCTGTTATTATTATTCTGCTGCCTTTGTTTTTACTCCTGTTTATACGTTCACTGCTGCTGCTAGAGTTGGAACAAAAATCGATGTGGATTAACATGAAAAAGTGGCATTAAGAGAAAAAGTAGCACCGCACGAACTGTGTATGTATGCAGGTAAACCAAAAAATCCTGTACCACGCTAAATATTCTCTATCTTCCTTTTCTGCCCTAAGTTCTCGTAAACTCCCGTGAAACTGATGAACTCACAATATTACCCACAAACGTTTTCCCTTCTTTTATTTCTAGTAAGTCAGCTAAAAAGCGTTATAATAATACTCTTTTCTCGCCTTTCCCTTTTAGTTTTATTGGTGAGGAGACAACGCGCAACCGGGATATAGATAATAAGAAAAAATATCCTCAGTATATTACGACAGGGGAATCCTCATCAAAAGAGGCAGAAAGAGAGAACATGCAAATTTTTACGCCAAGCCAAGCCTTTGTCTTTTTTCTTCTATAGAACAATATATGTAGACAAATTCTCGGGAGCTTTGTCAAGACCAACCGTCTACACTGTCCTCAGTATAGCACAAAAATACTGAGCTACACGCTATTTAACATTGAGTTGTTCATTATTTGTACCACGACTTGTTTGAGACTCGACGAGTATGTTGTGTCTGTGGGCTATTTTTTCTTTCTAGGAGCTATCGTACCGTCGTTGTTCAGAGTCACTGTCGATCTGCCAAAATAGGAAAACACACTTTATCACAAAATTATCCATATATTGTTACAACGTTCATGACTTGTAAACGTGTCTAAGTAATAACAGAAACATGGCGATACATGGAAAAAAATTATAGAAAATTACTTGTCAATTTAGCGTAATTTTGGATATACATACGTGTATATATAATGCCACCAATACACAATATACAACCATAAAAGCCAGTAAGCAACACATTTGTTGTTGTTTTGCGAGTGCGCATTAAAAAGTCTTATTTGCATGTAAATAACTCTAATAAGCAAGACTGACATATTCGTGAAGCACCACTGCTCTTACTTTAGCTAAAAGCTTTCCACGGAGAAAATTGTAATGGAGCTAAAGCAAAAGCGAAAAAAAACAAAGGAGTATTAAAAGCACATTATTTTATTACCTGTCGACATTAGTTGTACCTAAGCAAAAAGTTTTTTCCACTCCCGCAACCTGTGCAGTTTAGTAAAAGTCACAGAAAAACGGGGAAATGGTAATCCTCTTTTCCCCTTGCTTTTTCTCTGCCTTAAGATCTTCCTTTCTTTTTTTCTTTCGATCACGACCATCAACTACACTTTGTTATACATATACGCGCTTTATTTGATACGCTTTCACCTTTTGCTTGCGCATTACCAAACTTGCATTACAACATGTTGCTCGACATCTGAAGCTCACATTGCTGTGAAACTAGTACTGCTACTATTACTACCACTGTTGCTGCTGTTGTTTCTGCTGACTGACGGAGAGATTTTCTCGAAAAACTAAGAAAAGGTTATTTCCTCAAGAAAAATTAGCTTGCATATTCAAGGCGGGGAAAATGAATGTAGAGGAAATTGAGAAACGACCACGCAGTATCAAGACAAAGACAACAAAACGTTGCTGCTGGCTGAAGTAGATAATCCGCTTTCCTCCGCTTTGGGACTTGCTGAAGATTCAAAAAGGAACTGAATGAAAAGATTTACAAAAAATAGGAATAATTTTCAGTAAACTTGACTACTCAAGTAATTACAGGAAATGGATAGAGCGAGAGAGAGACCTTCAGAGCGGACTCACTTACTTTTGTCAGAGGAGTTTAGCAGTTTTCGTTCTTCTCGGAAAGAACCCTTTGCTAAATCGTTTGATCCTTTCTAAGAACTTTTTTGTAAAGCTTTCAGCAACGCACAAGCAATAATAATAATAATATGCCTATCTGTACAAATGAAGACGATTCAGGTAGACACACGTACTACCTCTCTATCTCTTCGTCCGATTCAATTGCAATTTTCAATGCAGATTGTAAGTAAGACTAGAAAAAGACGGATCGATACCGATGATGAGTGATGAGTAAAGTTTTTGATGTCTGTTGTGTGAATGGTGATGATAATGATGGTAGCAATGGTGATGATAGAGATGTGGGTAGTAATTAACAAGGCGAGGTAATGCAACGTGGGAAGGGATGTATAACACGAAACTAGTATTATTTCTGTGCCTAAGTAAGTTTTACACGCTGACACGAGTTCGTAAGAGAATAGCGTATAACTCTTGTTAAGAAGGATGCTGATGATAATAAAAGTGATGGGAGGTTGATACGAATACAACGAGAGGATGATGATATGACAAGATTATTGGTACACCAATTACTGTGTGTATGTGTCTCCTTTTTTAAATTCTACTGTCGGGGAAAGAAACCAGACAGCTTTCTAATGCAGGTTTTACTTGAAATTGTTTCCTCTGAAAAAGTTTTTCTTTCAAAAAGAAAAAAGCTAAAATGCTGGCTGTTGTAAATAAAAAACCCCGCTTTAAAAAAAATAGCTGAGGTGTTTTTCTATAGAAAAAAATGCTTCTTTCCAATTTATCAACCTGCACCACCACCGATTTCTCTCTGCGTTCTCCAAAAGAAAAACGAACTTTGTCATGCACCGCAGCTACTATCTTGCTCTCCAGCTCCCACAAACTGACTTTACTAACTGACTGAGAAATTCGCACAGCAAACCAAGCCCTTTTCCCTTTTGTCGTGGCACCTTACGTGAACACTTTGTAACTCTCCGTTAGCTGTGTCTCCTTCTCTGTGTTTTTGATGTTGATGCTCTGGCCAAACTGAGCCGTCTCTTCCGCTCTCCGCTCTCTTTTCCTGAAATATTCAACGGATGCCTGACAAGATAGAACTCTCGTGTAAGTGTATATAGCCCTTCCAAACCAACTCAAACCTAGCAACTCTTTCTCTCTCTCTCCACAGCAACGTCATAGTATTCTCTTCATATACCTTGCCTAACAAATAGTTTGCCAATAATAATAATATAGGCTTGTGTGCTGCCGTTCACATTTTTTATGCTGGTACATATTTTCCTTTGGTATGCATGTATATGTATATGTCTTTCTCTTAGAACGACTAAGAGAATTTTGGTAGGTTCTTTCTACTTCTATTGAAGTTTGAAAAATGAAAGACTAATACTACGTTGTTGTAGCGTGTCTGACTTCGTGGTTCCTCGATGTTGTGTTCTGTTATGTATATCTCGTCATCTCTACGTACAACACAGCATATCTCACAGTTCTGTGACCAGAAAGCTGCTACCTAGCGTAATATTAATGATGATTCTGTACTGAAGGTATATGTAGACAAATGGAAATAATAAACAACACCATCTTCCAGTTATTTTGAGCACATCTATTTTTTTCTTCCGTTGTTGGAAAGATTTTATCTGGAAAAATTATAACAAAACCGACTCTACTGGTGGAGCACCATCATCATTGGCAGCAGCCTCTTGTGTTACCCCAAAAGAATAGGGTATCCTGAAGAAGTTTGAAGTTTAGGGAAAAACTAACACACAACCCGGCATCAGCGGTAATAGTGGTGGTATGTGTTGGAAACACTTCTCCATTTTCAGCTCCTCAGTAGTAGCCTCTTGAATTGAAGTTGCCCTGCTTACTTCCTGTCTACTGGTGGTGGTGCGCTTTACTGTTTTTGGTCGTGGTGAAAGCCATCCAACAACTAAACAACTAAAACAGAGAAAACCTTTTTTCAATTCTTCGGTTTTGTTTCTCCCCTTCCATTCTTTTCTCTCCCTCCCTATCTCTGGCTATTAAAAAAGGCGTTGGCTTGGCTGAAATCATAATAGTGAGAAGTTAGAAACGCACGCCAACGGCAAAAAGACACCACACAGCACTGCAGCTGCTGTGTAACATCTAAAGTGAGAGAGATATGATAATGCAACAGAAGAAGGACAGTGGTTGTGGCAGGTTTCGAGAGACACGAGGACAGAAACAGAACACCGCGACAACTACTAACATAACCTTCTCTTGACTTATCTATCTATATCTAATTATATGCGACATATAATATGTATCAGCACAACCTGTTCGTTACACACAACTATGACGAAACTTTTCTAACGGACGATTACTCTTTATATCTATTGGTTTGGTATTGCAACGAGATAAATATAATAATAATAATAAGTATACACAAATATGTGGATTTACGTGCTCTCTCTTTCTCTTCCGCGTGTGTTGTGTGTACATGCTTGTGTGCATCAACATCCTTAGATTACGCGAAACATCACTTTTTTTCCTGTGAAAATACTGATCGATACAACATGGTTGAGTTTATCGCTTGGTGTTTTGCCCAACCTATACGCCACACCACCCACCGTGTCCATAAAATCCGCGTTACTTTTGTTTGCTGTTTGGGTGGGTCACAAACGTTCGTACATCCCCACACTATTTTCTATATTTTCTTTTTTTGCTCGTGTTCGTTTTTCGTTTAGTTGGCGCCCTGAATTTTTTCTTTATATACAAATATGGACCAAATATACCACTTGTGTAATGTGATGTGTAGAGACAGAAAAAATGACATAAAACGTTTAAAGGCCAATGGTTCCACTTTTCTAAACAAATGACAAAATGAATATTATTTTCTCTTAATTTCTCTCGCACTGTCGCCATAATCTCTATGTCGATTGCACTTGGCACTGTTGTTGTGCGTCATGCGTCACTCATAATACCAACACTTTTAGCAACACCCTCTGGTGGAGCGTAATATAATACGCAGTAGCATATACAGCATCCCGCACTGAAAAGTGACGAAACAAAGAGCACAAGAACTTGTTAGCAAACCCAGCATGAAAAATTCCAGTTCAAATGAACATAAAAGTACATAAAAGTTTTTTGTTATTGTTTCTTCCAGCTTGATGAGCCACCACTATACTAACTTTCTCCTCATTTATTTTAATACCAGAAATATTCATGACACCAAACGTATGCTTTTCTGTTGGTATTGCACTACTAACTACTACTTGCAAATACAAACTAAAATGGTCATTATCAGTAATAGTTATGTTCTGTTTCTCAGTCTGACTATTCATACTTTTGTTTCTTGTTTGCTTCTTGCAAAAGGATTGTCTCCTCCTCCCGTTTCCTTGTTTCCGCAACATCGTTTCACTGTCTAGCACCATCATCACCAATTTCCTTCCTCTCCAACCGTTTCCTCTACAATCAACTTTCTCTCCCTTTTCTCGCTATTTACATTTGCTCCCGTTCGTATTTTTGTCAGTGTTGGTTCAAGCCATAAAGTAATCCAGTCATGTCAGAGCTTCTTATGGTCGAGAAGGCGACACTATCTGTATCTGTACCAAAAGTATAGATGCTCCCCCTCTCACACATACATAAAGTTAAACTGTTGTTGTTTTTGTACTCCACCACCATCAATTTTGTTTATTACAAGGTTGAGCATTGTAAAGAGAAAAGAGCAGACGGAACTACGTAAACGTGCTATTGTGTCGGATGTGCCATATTCTCCAGTTGGAAAACATCTCACAGGAGAAAAATAAAAAGTGAAGAAATAAATAATCACAGAGAAAAAGTGGACCCTATATTTAAACGGCGAAGCAAAGGAAAAAATCGTTACACACCGGGTGCCTGGTATGCACGTCGTGTGTGTACTAACTATAAAAGATAGATACATTCAAAGATAAATTGTTTATTTAATATATGACGTCCATGAAAATAGATAAAAAAAAAACTTTTGCCTTGAGAAAAACATTCCGTTTCAGAACAGATAACACGGACTTCCCCGAAAATTAATAAATATACTTCGCATGCCATTTTATCTTTTGTGGACAACTGTCACGCTCAGAGCTAGCTATGAGGAGAAGCAATCCTAACTTTAAATATATTTATTTTTGGTTCCGAAAAAAAAGAAAATCAAGTAATTGCTGCGTTGCTGATGTCTATACGAGAAATTAATTCCCGTAATTTTTAAATTCGTTGCTAACGTTGGAAATTGCAACTACCAAACAACACTTGTAATGTAAACGTGGGGAATTTTTCGATCTTGAAATAATCTAACGAAATCTTAAATGTTACATTACAAATTGTAAAAATTGATTGTCACATTACTAAATTAGATACGCACCAAATAATAGATTAAATTTATTAAATTATTGTTGACACCGTTCGATAACTCAAAAACCCTGGCAACAATAATCAAGTATAAAGGATCATCTACAGAAAAGGAGATCTATTAATGAAAAATAAATGCAAAAAAAATCACGTTAAAAATGTATACTGTAATATCTTCACACTTTATAGGCTAAACAAGATACCCACATGTTTGATTTTGCAAGTTCTCGATGAATAAATGCTTATTGGCATTTGACAACAAACGAACAATGTCGAATCGGAATAACTATATTAGACCACTTTTACTATTTGATTTCGGTATTTACAGCAACAACTTTGACCGGATTCAGTAATCAACTACTACAAAATTAAACAAATAGCAAACGCTACCATAGTCCATCCCAAAGTGTCTAAAACGCCAGACATAAAAAACGAAATTCCCATTTAAACAATAGTACGAATTGGCTGGACCTCGGTCCGTTATCGCAGCTTTTGTTTTTTATATAAAAAATATGAAACTTTATTTGGAATGGGGGGTATCATAAACTTAACAAATAAATACTTTTGGTGGGACAGGAAGTAGCATGTAGTAAATAGTACTCAATACTAGCAATAACATTATACAACTTACAGCGTGGTTTTTTTCTTAGGTCTAAAAGATACTGGTGATAATATGATATACTTGTAGTAATGACTCATAAGCATAAATTTTAATGACTTTTTGTATTATGGAGAGTGTATACTAGGAAAACGTTTTATGGCATAATTCATTATTCATTATCTTCAGTCAAAAATAAAAGTGGAATGACAATTGGACGTTGCAGATGACAAAATAATGATAAACTTTTGCAAACCCAGGTAGGCACTAGAATACCATATGTCTGCCTCTCTCTTGGAAAAGAGATTGGTTTACCCAATTGTTTGTACAAATGACAAAGTAAAACTTTCTCTGGTGTCGTTATGTCGCTCTCTCCACTAGGCTATTTTAAATTTTGAAAAAGGAAAATGTAGCAACTTTGGAATATGCACACAACACAACTGACTACTCTACACTGACGGTAGGGTAGTCAGTGAACATGCATTCATCACAAAAATATTATGTTGGAATTTTTACCTTGCACCTGTATTCTGGCTAGCGATTGCATTCTGTCCCGTGTTAAAATACAAGGGAAACTTTTTGGGCACAAGATAAGAGCGAGAAGAATGAACCACTTCACAGATGTGGCTTTCTTAAGAGGACGAAAGTTGACGTACGAAAATGGCTGTAGGATTCTGGATGTACTACAACGATATTATATACGATACTATAGTCTCCTTCCGCTTTCTTCCTTCCATTTCTATGATGATGAACATGATGGTGTGGTTCTCCCATTGTATGCATGATAATCACAAATAGTAGTACTGTGGCGTGCTTAACAAGCAAACTACATAGGTTGCTGGAGAGAGAAAGAAACTACAGCGTAAAAGAAGAGTGAAGGCAAAGAAATTGAATAAATGAATAAAATATTTGTATCTTCACGACTTCTTTTCCCCTGTATCCTTCCCCTCTGCCTCTTGAGAAAATTCCTTTTCTTTTTGTCTCTTCCCTGCCTCTTCTGCTGTTTTGTATTGTCACATTGGCTTGGTACTGCTTCATTTCTGATAGTACAAACGTTAAAGATACACACAAATGCATACTCCTTTCAAAGGCACTACAACGAAAACTGCCTTTGGTACCACCACCTTATTTGACTTGGAGAGACGGAAAATTTGTTTTTCGTATTGGTTATTCAAAATAAAGTACCACAACTTCATATTTTTCCTCATTTTCCTACAGTAACAGTAACAAACACGCTGTAATTAGCGGTCATATCGACGTAGCTGAAAGCTTTGACTATTTCTGTTTAAATTGACGTATATGGACATATATTATGTGAATACGAAACGAATGTCGAAACTCCCATTCAATTTCCAATAACCGTCTTATGGTTATAAACAAAAACGATAGACTTATTAGTATGGTGCAAGAGTTTAGGTAAAAGCATATCCCATATATAGATAGATATACATTACTAGACGTTTTAATACTTCTCGTCAACACGACATCATATTGTTCCGCAAATTTTCTACCAAGTAGCTTTTGAATTTAAGTTTACAATGAGGCTAAAGCTAAGTTTGAAATCGTCATTTTCGAACTGGATGAAAGATATAGACGTGCTTGAGAGAAACCATTTTCAACTAGATGGAGATGGTATATTTTGCAACGTAAG
>JAHZNB010003403.1:0-14733 GCA_027744295.1 Callyntrura guangdongensis
ACGTTGTCAAAAACGTCATGCTTATTCCCATTGGAAAATTTGTACCAGTAAGCAGTATTTATACACTGGAAATGTATTCTCATGCTGCAAAATAGCATTGAATTATTTTTTTAAACAGACGGACAAACATTAAAGAATACCCTTTTCACGAATAACGAAAAGGAAACCGATATCGATATCACGATTAGTCACTCCTCGTTCGCTCTCACTCATTATTGTTCAGTGGCCGACTAATGCAAAAGCCTCATAATATTATATTGTATTTCGGTGTATTAATGGACCACTACGCCATGATGTAATGTAATGACGAACTAAAGATGACTGACGATATGAGTGCAAAATTAGTCATCACTGTTCCAATGCATACATAGTAACTTATATCTATAATGGGATATATTGCCACTTTTGCGACATCGGAAATCAAGACACTCTGATTCCGTTGTGATTGCATGAGTCATCATAAGTAAAATCCCATCAGTTCTTGACGAAAACACAAGTTGTTTTGTAAACATTATTTCGTTCTTTATTAATACCACTTTAACACCTAATTTAATATAAATAACCACCACATTTTACTAAACTACACAATAGAAAATTACCCCAGGTTTCCCAACCATCAAGCCAATTTCTTCAATTACCCTTTACAAACATATACTACTACTAGATACAATTCAGATTTAAAAGTGGAAACAAATTCGTCCCACCAAATATCTTACATTCCTTCGTTCTTAATATGCTAAAGTGGGCCCCACTAAAATGAACCCGGGAGGATGGGGTTTACATAAACAATACATAGTTTCCCGGGGTACATAGACCTGGTGCGGACCATAATATATTTTCTATTTAGTCCTTATGAATTCAACATCAAAGGAGCGTTTTCTCGCTTGTAAATCAAAAAATATTTTTATAGTTAATTTATCCCCTCGTTCCAGAACTTGGAGCACGTCATTGACAAGCATGAAGTAGGAATGACGCGCAGAAACTGCTTTGAAGTCGTTTGAGGCAATTGCTGCAATATAAAAACATGGGAACAACAATTATTATCAATTTAAATGCGAAATCTTACATATTCCTGCAAGACAAAATAAAATCCCTATGTTTATCTTACCAAATTCCTTGACAATTCTGCTGTGAGCATCCAACAACGTTACGTTGTACGAAGCTACTAATTCTCTCCAGTTTTGGTCCACATGCAACAGCTCCATGTTTATTCCTAAATAGTTTTGGCTATGAATTTCCCTCATAAGCAAACTAGTTTTCCATCTGGTGTTGCCACCCCAATAGTGTCCTGCTTGGAATTCCTTTGATATGTTAAGATCCACGAAAGCTTGATCTTCATCAATTTCTCTTTTTAATCTATCGGCAACTTCGGAAATATCCCACTGTATCAGTTGCTTTTCCGATGGGCCGACCGGAACCTCTGAATCCTCTTCTTGCTTTCCATTGGGGTACAACTTTGTGCGGAGACGGAAACGAAGTGCATCATGCGTTACTAACTTATTAGAAGGATTTTGGAGAGCGGACATGGAAATCATGCTGGACCAACCAATTTTCTCGTTCATTTTGTAGAGATGCATGTCGGGTCCATCTGTAAAATTCATATAAAATATTTACGCAAGGTAATGATTATATTTATATTTTTTTACAAATCGCTGACAAACATTTAAATTCCTCTCTTTAATCATACTAACAATAATTATATAAAATGATAAAACTTGCATGTTGAGTAAACTTTTCCATCGGAATCCAAAATCTCTACAGTAAACTCATTATAAACTGGCTTATCGGCCTTCACCAGGGAATTGTACAAGCTTATGTAATTCCCACTTCTTTCCACGAACGTTCTCCAGCTACTCGGAAGTTCCAACAGTCTTCCATTTTCGTACACTACCTGCTGATTTTTCAACCCAGCCGCCAATGCTTCATTCCAATTATTTATTTCAAACTCAATCGTTTTCGATTCGTAGGGTGGGCTCGTGTATTTTTCCACCGACTGCAGTCTTGTCGTCACGTTACCAACCAGGGTTGACAAGTTTTGTGTTTCCAGTTGATTTCGCATTCTTTCAACGGTTGCTGCCATGGTATCATTTTCGTGCACCGTCTGAAGTTCTCTTACTTTCTCGTTAAACACCTGTTGCTGGAAAGAAAGGATTTCGGAACTTTTCCACAATTCTTGAATGTCCCGCTCCGTGCTGGCCAGTCGACCTTTGATTTTACTGATTTCAGTAGAGTTTACGTGACTTTCGCGGCCACCGCTTCCTACTTGATGTTCTTTCTAAAAATACAAAACATACAACGGTACGGTGTACCTTTAGAATCATACAGTTTTCCTCTTTCGAGACAGATTGTACTTGTTGCTTGCTTTGCTGCTGTAGTTATTATAATATTATCAATGAAATTTGTGGCGTATAAAAATACTCCGCAGGGTTGACGTACCGATGTCTCCATGTCCATTAGCAGTTCCAAATTTATCACACGGTCCATCACTCCAGCTAAACCAATGGAAAAGTTATCGATTTTTTGCTTGGTAGCTGTCATGTCGGAGCTAAAGTTTTTGGCTTCAGTTTTGTGTACCTTATCATAAAATTTTGTAACATTGAAAGGCTTAACAAGTGTTGCGTGTCTATTGAAAATGTATGATACGTGTTTATTAAACGCAGAATGGGTATACTTACTATAACGATGTTATCCACGTTATTCTGGATTTCATCTTGCCCCTTTTCCAAATGCTTGCTAGCTTTCCACAAGGCGTTACTATTTTCTTCCGTGGTGGCCAGCCTGTCTTTGATGTTTAGTAATTCCTCCCGCATTTTTGCTTGTTCCGCCTTAACAAAAATTCAAAAATCAAATTTTCAACAGATCTAAATCCCTAATTTTAGAAATAAAAATTGTTTTTTTAAATAATAGATTTGTATACATCAGTGAATTCAAACTGCTGAAGGATTTTATTAATCCGCTCGTCAGCCGTCACAAATTGTAAGTGAAAGTCTTCCGTTCGGTTCATTACGAACATGAGCATTTGGCGGACTGTCTTGTTGTCCCTTTCGTGTTCCTTTTGCAAAATATTCAATATTACCAAACAACCCACCCAAGGAGAACCGTAAAACCATTAAGCATAATATTATATAATAATAAACTACCTATTTTACTCAAAAGTAATAATATAGATACATAGCAATTAAGGACAAAGTAGGGTTTAAAGCATTTTCTCACCATATCCATTTCTAGTAACTTTACTAAAAATAATTCTTGTGCCTTTGAAATGTTTCTGCTCAATTCCCACAGGTTATTCATATCTTCTTCCAAACTCCGACAGTCACCCAAGCTCATTGATGGTGGTGGGCCAGACAAAGACCCACTCTCCAGTTTGGCATTAGGATCCGATTCGCCAAGTCTTGAACTGAAGTTGGAATACTGCAAAAACCAATGGTCATGATAAACATGTAAATATCAACAAAAAAATCTTTAGATTAGAATATCATTTTCCACCACATTGAATAGCATTCATCACTTACCCCGTAACTGTACTCGTTTTCCTCCGCAGTACTGTATTTCTGTTTCTCCATCAGACGCTGCCTTTGCTCCATAATGTAATCTCCCACATTTGAGCTCAAATTTCTCACTACCTCACTTAGCATTTTGCTGGCAATTTTGATCTCCATAATCTGCAGAGAAATGTCCTCATGATCTGCCAAATGTGCAGTTTGCAGGGCAGTTACCATGTCTCCATTGTGTTCCGTCATGTCCTTCAACTGCTTATGCCCTCGCCACAGTTCAGCCACGTTTTCTTCAAAAGTCACAATTCTGTCTCGAATCTCCCCAACCTCTACTTGCATGGCCACACTGACCTCGGTAGGTTTTGGTGTCTCCGTATCCATCACATCGCCGGCTCCAAATCCCAATCTTCCCACATCCAACTGCTCTATCATTTCTAACCTCGCCTTGTCCACTCTAGTTTGTAGATCCCTCAGTCTGTCTAGAATCACCCTATTGTCATGCTCCATTTTTACTATAGTCCGCTGCACCTCAAACAAGTCCTTCTTTGTTGTAGCATTGTCATTCTTGTGAACTGTTCTCAAGTCTGTGATTTTGCTCAAAATCAGGCCGTTCATTTCTTCGAGGGAAACAAACTGTTGTAGGAATTGCTTATTGGCAGCAAACAATGTGGTGATATTCGCCTCCGCTCCTGACAGCCTTCGCAACTGGCTGTCACCCAAACCATTGGTTTTTTGATGTTGCTCGAGAACCATGGAAATTTCGTCAATTTTTAAGGCAATGTTTTCATGGGCCATGTTATGTGCCATATTTTGTTCCAACAGGGATTCCTCTAGTGTCTTCACCTCATGTTCAAAACTCTTGGTGGCATTTCGTACACTCTGATGCACATCTAAAATGTCCGAAGAAAACTTCTTGTCGCGTTCCTCCATTTCCATTTTTAGCGCTTTCAATTTTGTGCTCATTGCATCCCATTCATGGGACTGTTCCACCGACTGTTTCTCAAATACGTCTCCAAGTCTTTCTATTTCCTTTCTGGAATAATTTGAAAGATTTTCTAGCTTCATCTTTTCCCCTTGAGAAATTTCTGCCAAAGCTTTGACCATCTCAGCTAAAAGTTGGGTCTCATTTTTGGCAGTTCTCTGCCAGTCTTCCATTTTCATAGTTACATTCTCCATAAAACTTTCAAAGAGAATTGGTGCAGGGTTTCTTCCTTGAGTCGCGTTTACCAGAATGGTAGCATTTCCAAGAGCTTCAAAGGAGCTTTTCTTGATATCCTCCAATTCTACTGTAGTTTTTAATTGAAGTGCTATCAAGGCCAACGATACGTTTTGCTCCGTAGCCACAATTTTTTCTGTCAATGTTCTGGAATACTCTTCTACTTTACTGCTGACCAGTTCATAGTCCCCAGTGACCTTGTTCACTCTGCCGGAAAGAATGTTAAATCCTTTCGAGATAACTTGTGTGTTTTGCTGAAGCACTTCAATGTTCTTTTGCATGGTTGTTATGGTTCGTTCCATTTCCATCACTTTCTTTTCCATTTCCTCCATCTTGCCTTTCATGAGAAAGGTATCATAATTTAGGGGTGGAGGGGGTAGATCGTGCTGAGGATGGTGGTGATGGGGCAAATGATTCATGGAACTGCCGCCTATGATGACCGGGTTGAAACTATGTAAAGGAGCCATTGTTGCCATTGGGAGCTCTGTCACATCCTCAGGATAAACTTTGGCAAAATCTAAATCTAGCCCGTCTGCATATAATCCGCCCCTGTGGAATGTACATACACCATATTTCATCAAATATTCCGTCGTAGTTTCCCCGAGCAGGAACCGAATAAATTTTCCGTTTAGTATAGCTGTATAGCTGGCTGTAATTTTAACTTGTGGACAACATATTATGCGTGGACATAATAATCACCATCATAGCAACTAACTGTCTGATTTCTCTCACTGCAAGAAACATGTCTTTGCTTGGTGCCGTTTCCACAAGCGTACAGTAAAGTTAAATATATTACATCAGTAGAAACTGCGATTGTTAACTTTTTGAACTTAAATCTACGTAACACGACAGTGATCTAACTACATGTTCAAAATTCAATATTTTGAAGCCAACTTTTCGGACCTTTGTTAATTTTGTGGTTTCGTAACAGGTGCAGACAAGGGGCAAATTCCTATTCATACTATTCCATAATGTTGAAGGGTCAAATTGTGAGAATTAGATCCCCTCCCCAGTTTCTCTGATTTTATTTTCCGTATGGTTTCGTAACAGGTGCAGACAAGGGGCAAATTCCTATTCATACTATTCCATAATGTTGAAGGGTCAAATTGTGAGAATTAGATCCCCTCCCCAGTTTCTCTGATTTTCTTTTCCGTATCGTTTTTATGACAAAGAATATAAAACGAATGTAAGTAATTGAAAAAAAACAGTCATTTCAAAGCAAACAGTTACCTAGTTGGTGTATGACAAATTTTACTAATCGGACATTTTCTTTTTGCAACTGCAAAATATCAAATCGGTAAAAGCGTGAGAACTCTCACCTCTTACAGCATGAATGACGTAGCATTTATCAACAATGACTGACTTTTCGTGTTCTTTTACTTTATTATGATAATTGATAATATATGAAATGACCCTCCAAGGTGTTACATAGTATTAGGTATCGGGTATGCATGCATGAAAATATATACTGCAGTTTGCGAGCTAGTAATAGTAATACACATTAGCCAGCTATAATTTATGAACCGAACCTCAATGGATGTCGTATTATACCTTGTGAAATTAATGAAATGAAAATTTGCAGTTACCTTTCCAATGGCCTGTAATCCTTTGTAGCCCCAGAAAATAAGTTACTTCCTCCTCCGATTCCTGCTAAATTTTCTACACCCAAAGCACTCCCTAAACCAATTACCTCCCCAAACCCCACTCCTTTACTTGTTGCAGAGACCACTGCTCCCCCAGCTTTTTCAATCCCCACCCAACTACTACTATGCATTCCTGAGTCATGTCCCAGTCCAAAGGACACCCGTGTCCGGTGTCTTCTTGTCGTTTCCGGTACATTTGGCGTAGTTGTCAGTCTTTCTGTCGTTGTCGTCGTTTCAGTACTAGTTGTCTCGGCCGTGATTGGTGTTTCCGTTGTTGTCATAGGACTAGGCGTCACAATTGTCAACTTACTACTACCTTTACTCTTACCACTTTTACTACCACCTTTCTTACCACCACTCCCTCCAGTTCCTGGTGTACCCCCACCAATCCCACCAATCCCTGCGGGACCCTTCTTAAATACTTTGGAGTAATTTGGGCTATTAGAAGACGTCCCAAATCCTTTGATTATTCCACTCACTTTATCCCCTAGCTCCACTGAAGCACTTGCACTACTTGAACTGCTACTACTATTTGCACTGTTATTATTACTACTCCCTTTTTTAGACGAGCTGCCTTTAGTTCTGGAGTATTTTGTTCGACTAGATAATCCTGAAGAAGAGGAGGAATACAGGGATCCTCCTGATCCTTTACTACCTTTTTTCCCACCTTTTTTGCTACTGGCAGCCTCACTCCCTGGAAACTCATGAAACACACTTGCACACGTCACTAGGGCAACTAACAGAAGCCACTTTGAACCCTTTCTCAGTCGCATTATTGTGACTGAACCTTATCGATTGCGTGGAATCCCCAATTTTTGTGGAGTTTTTTTTTCAAAAAAGTAAATCACATTTCAAATAGCTGTCTGGAAAGAAATTAGGTTAAAAAATGCAGTTGTTGATGTGCTGTCGATCACTGTAGTGTCTACTTGTCGGTGGCTTTACTGACACTGACATTGACCATGTTACTTGCCGAACCAATTTCTTCATTGTTACAATTTCAAGCAATCAGTCATTGTGAAAAAACTGCAACGTACCCATCGTCGTGGAATCAAAGGCAAGGCACCCTGGGCGATTATACATTACCACGTCTTGTTAGTAGCGACTAAATTAAATGTAATTGGTTTAGTAGCTGTTTTCAATGTAAAAAAAGTAAGGCAAAATCGCATAATATGCTGAGTATATGTATACTACCATTTCATTTAGACGATGGGAAAATCACTTGTTACTGTGACAGGGTGAAAAACTGACAGGAAAAGGTTACATCCGGAAATGCATTATGAAAGACGACTTGGTTTATGAGAAAAACCGGCTCATGATTCAACCCTCCCCCGTGCCGTGTGTACCGTGGTGCTTGTGTTGTACTGTTCATGCACCATTTAAGTTTACAACGCAACACGACATGTCTGCTCATATTTATGACAGTTGATCATTCCGCCGATCCGCGACGACGGTCTTGATGGCGATGATTCGAACTCAATCAAGGGAGCTAATAAAGTACTCGCAACCTTTGAAGAAGAGCGAGAGGTAAGGGTTATTTTGATTTTGATGGCAATGATGATGGTCAACAATCAACAACGGCCACAACGATGTGCACAGCAGTTTGCTGGGCAATAATAATGATTATATGGTGAACATACATGAATGCTAATATAGAGTGGGTCGAGTGATTGTTGGCGTGCGCATTGTGAGTCGAAAGGAAACGCATGCAACTGCTACCCAATATTAATATTGCCGACTACTTTAAACAATAAGGTTAGTAATAATAATGTGTAATAACCACGGAAAATAGTGTGCATAATAGATAATAGCCATTTTGCAATTCTAATACAAAAAGTTGTAGGCACGGCTCCCTGAAGAGGGTAACAAGTAACAACAGTGGTGCAAAACATGAAGGGGATGCTATTATTCATACAATTGGTGCTGCTATTGTATGGTACATTTTAATATATCGCCGAGGGATATGTTGGATACGTGCGCGCAGTGTTTATTTAAGAGAAAAAGTCATTGAACAATGTGATACAAGAATTTTATGTGCTACGTTAACTTAACAAAAATGGTGATAAATAGCACACTTCGTTAAAAACCGTATTTTTATAGTGTTTCTACTAATTGTTACTTGTTTACTAAAACAGAGTTATAAAGTGATATGCTGCTTGTGTTGAGTTAAACTTACACACCTGAAAAGAGTACGTCAGGGAATGATGAATACACCTTTCTCGGGTGCCTCTATATGGCTATGATGGAAGCGATCGAAAAGTTAGCTGTTATGTATGTATCAAAGTTAGTCTGTTACTCTTTCCAGTCCATTCACCCTTTTCGGAAGGAATAACAAATGCGTAAATGCGCTTCCATCGCCGATAATTTTTGTCAATGCAAAATTATAACTTAAGATTGCACTGAAAATACAGTTTAGATTTTTGCAGAATTTATTTTGTTGGTAGAAATTGCATGTGGGAATAGTCGTTTTACATTTTTAATGTTTTTTAGTTATTGTAAATAGTGAGGATCCATTTTCAGTTACGTTTCTAGAACCGTTTTGCTAAACCACCTGTCTGACGAAGACTTGGCAATGCTACTATGCTACCAACAACACTTAAACTAGTACTCGTGCTAGTCGTGCTCATTTTCTGATTCTATTACGGATTATTATGTAAAGTAAACAATATTAAATTATGTTATTACGGAGAAGAATAGGGTTGCAGTACAGAGGGAAACTGGGACTGGGAAATGACCATACTATTATGTTTTGTTTGTCGGATTGCACGGGGTTTGGATTATAATGGTAAAGGCTAATGAATAGCATAGCATTGCAGCCTATTCATTTCTTATAAGTCGGCAATTGGGATAATGAGAAGATATGAGGAAGGGGAAAGGAGAATGAATGACGATGCTATTGATTAACTATGTTAATGTTAATGCCAATGTCATCGGGGCTAATCGCCATGGCTTTGTTTACGTGATTTAGCACGTGTGCTCCTTATTAATGCATTTGTCGCTGCATGACAAAGCTGATGTGATTTTTTTTGCATTGCGTTGGAGAGAGAGAGGCAGATTTTTATTAAAAAAATAGACTGCGAACAAGCAAATAGTACTACTTCTTCATCCGTTTCACATTTTCTCGGGCGTTCGTCATTGTCATTGCGTAAGATAAGCATATTATTCTATATGATAATAAGATCGATAGTGGTCGTGATTATATGATGATAGCGATTAGTCTAGGCAACAGGGAAGTGCGACAAGACGGGGAATTATGTTTTGCAACTAGTCATATAATTTTCACTTCCTACTTTGGTTGTCTAAAAGAAAAGGAGGAAAGTTGATAAACTTGATCATGCGTCATTTATGTTACTTTCAACAAAAAAGAACTCGACATTTTGATACCAGTGTCAACTGTTGACGTGCTATGATAATGTGAGGCTTGTCGCCAAAGATGAATCACTGTCACCAGCACTGCTAGTAGCACATTTCTGATTGCGATTATCAATAGCTGATCTGGGTATAGAGGTCGATCGTACGCGTACGTAGTATTTACCTATTGGATGTGATTATGACAATGACAAGGAAGTCGGCAGGGTTAACACCCCATTTCTGTATTATAATTAGTGGACAATGATTTGAAGTTTAGAGCATTGTTAGAAAGTGTAAATTAGTTAAAGTGAAGCTGTAGTGTTGTAGTTGACCTTAAAAATCGGCTAACATTACAACACGTTGGTTTAACTAGGCAACTGGTTGTAAATTAATGGAGGCAATATGTGTAAAGAAAAACATGCTGAAAATGTAACAATGAAATTGTCACTTTAAGGAAAAGGCTAGCAAATATCAAGCTTCGACCGACACAATGAAAATGTGACAACATTAATTAATTGAAGAATGCTAAAATACCCTGGCTTTAAAATTGTCAAATTACGTAAAATCAAGCTTCGACCGACACAATGAAAATGTGACAACATTAATTAATTGAAGAATGCTAAAATACCCTGGCTTTAAAATTGCCAAATTACGTAAAATCCAGAATCGTAAAATTTATTTAAAATTTAATATATGTGACTAACTCAGTTCTGCTATACTATGTCGTGTTTGCTGCATACATGCAAGGGGGATAAACATAAACATACATACATGGGTATAAATGTCGGCTGTAGATTTTAGTACGCTTTTATTTGCTAAAATTTGTACTTACTAAAAACATTAAAACCACGGCCAAGTAACGCATACCGTTAGCGGGTGGGGTACATTAAAAGAATTTTCAGTCTCCCAGGGTACGTACTACGTAGCTGGTGCAAATCTTACCATTAGTTTGGAAGCATCGTCTTTTTATTTAAAAATTTAAAACTAATAATCCATTTTAATTCAAATGTACACTGGTAAATATAATAGCTGTTTTAGTAAAAATCAGTTTTTGTGTAATCATAAATTATATTAAGAAAATTTCCTGTCCAAAGCTGTCCCGTTTGACCCACATGTGCTATGGTTTTCAAATCGTCTGCGTCATACCTTTAATTCTGGCCAAGATGAGTTGTCGGTATTATTGGACTCGTATTAACTACAACGATTTCCTATGGAGAAATTCCATTTGTGGAATAACTAGACCCTTTAAACTTATATCCTCAAAAATTTTAAATTTTAAACCAAGGGAACTCAACATAAACTAACCACGAGCTACACGACCTTCATTAAGAATCACGGCCGGTCCGAACTTGATAGGATATATAAACTGATAAAATCCCATCTTAATAATGTAGCTTTAGGATTACCTCGACTAGGGAATTTCTTTAGTTATTAACAGGAAGTATGCTACAATTGCTTGGTGTAATTGTAACACTCAACGTGAATTAGGTATAAACAATGAGAGAAAGATTAAGCTTCTTGGCCGACTAAAATTCCTAAGGTAGCGTAACAAGGAAACTGTAGTAAAAGTTAGCAAACCTTTAATGAATGCAACTAAAAGTGGTAAAAATGAGAATAAAATGCATGAATATGAAAGCTTTGTGAAGATAATGCAACGTACCAACAACGACAAGCGAAAACGTCGTCATTTCAATTTCCACTGTTATCCTACAAACAAATACTGATGAAGAATAATGTTATTATTAGCAGTCTAATAATACGGATAACAAATACGAAATGTGAAGTGGGATATGAAACTTTCACAGTAGATTTCCATTGTTTAAGAAAAAATCGGGTCTTGTGTCATAAACCTACTTTTTAGGATGAGTTGAGTACTGACGAACATCACAGAGAACGGAAGTGACTACCTGCACGGCTGCATCAGATTTGCGTGTTGGTATGGCGCTGTGCTGTAAGAAAGCAAAAAAGGAACAACCAAGTCGCAAATCGTGAGAACATTTTCCCGAATACGCGACGAGAGACAGGGGAAAGAAGTGTCACATGCAAGTGATAATGAGAGATAACTATGCAGCTCTTCTTTACTAGACTTGCAAAAGGAGCAAGTGTTATGTAGTTTGAATAGGTGGCTGGGCATATAATACGCGTGTAGTTGTTGTAACCAAGAAACGTTCATAATCGTTGACCAACTTTTACCCGTGTAACAACACTTTACCAAACATTATCAACTTCCTGTACACTCATTACTGCTATTTAGCTCTTTTACAACTACCACTGATGTCCGTCTGTGTAGATTATTTGCTTTCATTTAAAATTTTACTTGCATTTTGCTTTTGTTTTATTTTTACACTTTTCTTCGACAAGATTGCTCGAGATACGTACTTGGGGTATAGTTGAGAGTGATTTGAGTCAGAGTGAAAGAAACTTGATATTGAGTATTGAACTTGTCTGTGTCATTTAATGTGATTTATATATGACGGCCAAAGAATTACTGTGCTTAAAACGACATCATTTGACTTACTTGTCGAAAACTCTTTTCCTCCTGCTAAGAAATCGCAATGCAATTTATTAAGTGCACTGTGATAGAATAGATAAATAAGATTGAATGTGTAACGTGGTTTCATGAATCTAAATTGAACTTGTTTTAAATTTGACTCTAATCTGCTTTTGTCAACTTTCGTAACAGAAACACGGTTGACAGTAACCCGGACAACATGCATAACTACCATTGACCATGCAACAAGAAATTGCTTTTAACACCCGTCCCGCTTCAGTTTAGTATCTTGTAAGTAAAATTGTCCTACATAGTTAGTAAAGTGACGAAATAATCACTTGATTTGTGATCAACTCTCTCTGAAACCACCCTCTCCAAACCCAACCCTCTCACCCATTTCCCAGGGAATAGGCCATAGACTTTCTATATACCATGTTTGGTTAAAATCGCCCCACAAATACCAGAGATACACCTATAATATGATCTTTGCCCCCGTTCACTTAGTGTGTCACCTTTGACCTCGTTGACTTGGAAGCCCCAAAATCATTCCCAGTGGAGCCTTAGGGATGAGAAACTGATTGGCGAAATCAGAATTTCAAATTCGAAACCGCTTTCGAGTTATCGCACGAACAGACAGACGGACAGACAACGTGAAGTTAATAAGTGGCTTCGTCATTTAATAAATACCAGCAGAGAGCTATAAAAAGAAAATATATGAGATCGTATGATCGACAAGCAAGCACTACTTTTCCGTACTATTTTTTTCTTGGATTTCTGATAGGACAATGTCAAAAGATAATGTTGGTAGAGATTTGAATTCATAATACAAAAGAAGCATAATGTATAATAATAATGAATCATTCCCATTCATTAATATATTGTAACATTAAAAACAAACTATATTGCTTACTGCTACACTTAGGGAATTAGTTAACTTGAAGATCCGTCAACGACGATCCGAAGACGAATGATGTAGCATCACCAAACCGGATTTGCCTTTATAGTGCTTTTGATTATGAATCCATTTTGTCTCTGTCTCTTTGGGTTTTCAAAAATAAAGCCCGAAGCTACTAACTAATTAAATGCAGATATTATATGCTTTAATATGTATAGATAAATTAAGTTTTTTAACATTACTTTTTTATCCTATTATCCTATTTCAATTGTCACGAACATTTAATTAGTCGTTTAGACATATGTACAGTTGTCGTTTTACCTTGATAAGATTATCAATTTTATACGTCGTAATTTCTCTATCTCACCATAATGATATTTTAAAATAAGTACAAATATTTGATTTATTTATTTTTGCGAAAGCAGCAACGAATTACATTTTGGCCGGTTCCATCTTTGATGAAATGATCGATGACAGTGTGTATGGTAGGTTGATATTTTGGTGTTGAATGACGATAAAAAATTACAACATCAAATTAAGGAATTTGTAATTTTTGTGAACTACTAATTCTAGTAATTCGCAGATTTATTTAATCCTAACTTGTACAATTCACACGATATATTTTTACATTTTTTTGTTAATCTTGGTTTGTTAATGTAGCTGCACCCCAATGAACAACTCCGCATAGAATTCCCAAAAACTGAAAATTATGAGGGTAATTTAGTACAAATACAAAATCACTGCATTTTATATTAATAGCTGAGTCACCATAGTTGACAGTTATTTTTTAATGTAATCTTACCCCAGCTGCGTATTTAATTGCCACCGGTTCCACGTCCGTCGACGTTTGAGCACAAGCGAGCATTATAAATCCAACAACGACTTGTGCAGTACCTCCAACTACGAAATATCCACAGTCAAAGCGTTTTGTCCATATTTTTTTGGAAAGATTCTTAAATTTTGTATAAAGCAGCAAATTTACAATGGTAAGTCCTAATGTAATGTTAACGACAATTAAAAATGCGAATTCCCAGTCAGCACGCCGATCCTTGTCGACTAATACATTATAGGCGTTCTTAAGTCTGGAATGATGTGCGTAGTAGTTTAACAGTATGAATGATAGGGCAGCAGGCGCAGATCCCACTATCTATAAAAAAGGGTTTAAATTCGTTGTATTTGCCACAAAACAAATTTGTATATTAACGTAAATTTCCTTACAATGGCGGCAATTTTAGTAATTCCGGCAGCAGTTATTATATACCGTCGTATTCCAATAGAACTACTCATTTTGATTCAATAGTTTTAATTTTTTGGGACACTATGATGTCAAACAAATAACTTATTTTAGCAAATAACTTGGTCGATTCACACAACAACGAAAGTAGAATATTACTTGATCAACATTATACTTACTCGGTAATGGCAATAATAAGGTGAAATCTGTTCCCACAAACAATTTTCTACTAGCTCTCTCAATTATTCCGTGTCGTGTGGGTCGTCGTGAGTGTTCGGGTGTGTCGAAAATATTATTATTGAGTATTAAGTGGTGCTTAGTCATTAACTGCATTGTATCAAGATCAACAATATTTATATTTATTCCATATTCATGTTCATTAATTGTATCATCAATGTCATTTACTCCA
>JAHZNB010003404.1:0-10510 GCA_027744295.1 Callyntrura guangdongensis
AAAAACCAAGGGGTCACTTTGTTTACTTTGGATCTTGTTGGTAACCAGGGAAGAGCTCAAATTTAGCATATAGGATCCTACTTGGTATCTGTATAAGTATGCCGTTGACTTACTGGAAAATTCGATTGATCATTGTGGGTTCTACCTTTGGATAAAGATACCCCTCCTAAAATGAAAAAGAAAGGAAAATAATATCCAAGAAAATAAAAAAGGAAAGAAAGAACGAGAAAAACACAACAAGCTGTTCAAAGAAATTCCATTAAAACGTTGTCTCTTTCTAGTCTCTCCTCTGTGTATTCCCTTTGCCATGCCACTGTTTACTTTGCGCAAATACGTACATGTTATTCATTTTTTTGTCCAGGTTTCAGTTTCACGGAGGATGAAAACGGTTACGCTAGAAATGAGAAGGATGTCTCCAGAGACCTGTACAATGCGCTCACCCAGTTTTTTACGATGTTCCCTAAAATGCAATCCCGAGACTTTTATATTGCCGGACAATCCTATGGTGGTAAGTGTAATAATGTAGTCTTAAATAAACAAAGTACTTAGATGTATAAATTTAGAAGGAGAAAGTTTTTTTTTGGGAATGTTTATTCTTGGTCGGTGCACATTTTGAATAATCATTTGTCTTGGACTAGTTGTCGAAACATTTGTGAAAGCTTTGACTCACGACGTATGAACGGTTCCAAGAACTGAGAAAGTGATTTCGCCCCTATGATAATAAAAGTATTTAGGTACACACCAAAGTGAGCAATCAGACATGTAATTTTTCTCTATGTATCCTTCTTTTCTCTACAGGGAAGTACGCCTTGAGTGTGGCCTATAAAATCCACAAAGAGAACCAGGAGCTTCCAGCGGTTCGCATGAATCTCAAAGGGATCATCCTTGGAGCTCCTTTTGTAGATCCTGTGTCGATGATTGATTTCGGAGAGTACATGTACAACATTGGGCTCATCGATGAGAACGGAAAGGCACACTTTGATCAAAAGTATGCTGAAGCCAAGGATCTCATCTCCAAGGGCAAGTGGATCGAAGTTGACAGTGTAAGTAAAAAAACTAACTAACTATGTAACTAACATGTAACAAAACTTTTTCTCTCCTTTAATTGGCACTCTAAAAGAAATTGACAGCATATGCAAGGCCCCTCTTCTATAGATACACCAAGTGGTTTATTTTTCAAGTAGTCAAATTTTCCAATTTATAAACATACGTATATGCTTTTGTACATATTTGATACTGAAAGTTAGTGTACGTGCAAAGTTTAAAATATTTTTGTTATCAGCAGAAAACTTTTTTCTTACGATGATAAATATCAGGCCTTGCATTTAAAGTTAAAAGGTTGAAGTACTTAACTTGGTCATAAAAAGTAAGGTTCACTTTAGTTCATGATGTACAACATGTATGTATTAATGATGTTGACGACTATGACGGCAGTGTCCTTTCTTTACATGCAGCACCGGTGCTTAAAATGGCGTTTAAGTTTAAAGTACGGTTGGAGGAAAGAGGTGTAGGTTCAAATTACAATGTCTTCATATTTACACATACACATTTAATATTTCAGCGAAAACGCCAATAAGTCACACACAGGTATAGCACGAGGATAGTCAAGTTTGAATTTCAAAACAGCAGAAAAACCATTTGAAATTATTTTGATCTCATTTTCATTAGGCACACTCACAATAAAAAAAGCTCTGTCAATAATATCTCGTCATTGTATTATAGGCAAGAAGAGTACGTGTTATTGTTGGTATGCAATATTGTGGTATTTGTAACCCATTGCATTATGCATACCTAATATTTTTAGTTGCATGTTACTGCAATTTCGCCTGTGCAGCAGTTTTGTTTTCATTTGTATATCCGCAAAGAGACAAAGCTTTTGAAATGCATTTTTCAATGAAAATGAAAGTTATATACAACAACAAGGATTTGTTGATGTAGCATTTTTATACGAAAAAGTGAATTTTACACCCATAAAACAAAACTATACACATTAATTGTCAGTCATGCTATAATGCATGTCACCGGGGCATTATGATGAATGATGACGCTTGTAAAGTACTCCTCTTCGGTGCTTGAGATTGCCTATGTGTTCATGAAGCAGTATTTGATGTGAGGCGTTCGTTCGTTCGTGAGTATAAAATGCATGCAAAGAAAGAGGTGGGGTAGTGTGTGTAAAAATTTTTGGCCTAAATCTCGACACTTCCGATCGTCAGTGAAACATGCAATTTTGCTGCAGCTGTGTTTATATTCATTGTATACTTATTGCTTTTCTATTATTGCTCAAAAAGGAAGGTTACAGGTGTTACTCGTGCAAACTCTCGGTATTTAAATACTGAGCTGCTATGAAAGAACACAATAAATAACTAATATGCATACAATATAGTACACACCGTGGAGGAGTTTTAGTTATTGTTATTAACTGAGTCAACGGTGCAATATTGCAAATTTGCAAGACGACAATATAATACGTAGTATCGATGCAATGCATTTGTTCTCAGAGGAGTGATCCTACTGGCTGTGCTGACAAAGCCTATCATTACTTAACGCGTTTATTAAATACAAAAGACTTGAGTAGTCACCGTCCTCACATTATTAACCTCTTAAATTAGACGTTTGTAAGTAACGGACAGACCGTTAACTACCATTTTACCTATCGCGACGAAGCCCTTTGAAGGCGACATTGTCGATCACTCACAACTCANGCCTATTATTACTTAACGCGTTTATTAAATACAAAAGACTTGAGTAGTCACCGTCCTCACATTATTAATCAGCACCACTACTGGTGGCAAATGTTAATAGTTAATAGGTTTATAGAAAGGGAAAACTTAATTGTGAAAAAGAAAAATCTGTTGAGTTGAGGGTAGTAATAGGTACCACTACTCTGCATGCCTATGTCTGTGACTGTGACACTAAATAAATTACTCTTTACTCTTACATTACACACTATTTGTCAATATGTAACTGTCTACTAATCACTAAGGAATCAAACGAGAACTTCCCATTCATGTTTTTAATTTTACATGGTGCATAAAAAACTAGAGCTTGTTGATTCTTCTCCGAATGGTCGTCTTTCTGATTATAATAAATGCTTTTTTGAAGACTGCGCATACTAAGCTAATATTGTCGAGTTAAGAATCCTCCGGCCTTCTACATGAGAGAAAACATCTAGATCATTGGTAGGTGGTGTGTGGTAGGCAGGCAGTCTAATGTTCTAAATTCTCAAAGATTCCAGCACGTACTAAATATCTAAGAGAAGCGGTGCAGTGGGGGTGCTTTGTGCCAAAAATGACAAAAATTGAAGACAACTCTTTCTTTGAAAATTAAAGTACACGTTGTATCCGTATTTACTACTTTATTCTCTTTGAACCTCATGGTTTAACAAGTACATACATGTCAAGAGTTAAGAGATGGGTTCTCCAAACAAAAATTCTCAAACGACAACCGTAGCTGACATGTGCATATTTTGATTTGCCAATACTGTGCTGCAGCCCCTAATACGGAATACAAACTACAAATGTATATCACTGTATATGAAATGGGAGTATGAGCTCATCGACAACGTTGTAGAGAAGAAAAAAATAACTGTCATTGTAACGGACTGGCTATGATTTATTACCAGTTAACTTGCACAGTAGACCTAAGTGTGGCTCACAACAGTGTATTACCACAGTTTTAATTGTAGATGCTTTATTTAGCTGCGTAGTGTACACCCAAGTCGACATAACAATGTAGGTAGGCAGTTGAAGAAACCTCCTCGTCCATCTCATGCAACCGTTGCGTTCGTTCATTTGTTTGCTTATGACGCTATTTGTGAAGGGGGGAACTTTCCATGTGAGCTTTTCCCACGACCCAACCAACATAATTTTGATTTTTGTCTTTTAACTTGACTGAGAGCTGCTTCTTCTCACTTGCCCCTTTTTTGCGTAGCTTTAACAGTTTTCACACATAGTAATGTGGTGCAGTCACCCTTAGCTTTTCTTAAACGAGCTTATTAAAGTCCCCATTTGTGTCTTAAACAATATTATTGGAAGTCGTTACAAGATTTTTTATGCATCCATTCACTTTGTGTACTTTCTCATACGTAAGTACAGCTGAATCCTTTTTATTATTTGTAAAAGATCAAAGGTCTGTCTGTCTATCTTTCAGACTCATAATGACGTGCTGATGATTCGCTTTATCTTAGTGAAAAACATCGTGATACGATATGTAAAACTAAGGGACTTTGATGTGAATACTTTCAATTATTTGACTCTGCGATCTTAAATAATGAGTAACACTTGATCTGAAAAGAAAAAAATGAACATTTTTTATCGCAGAAATTGAAGGGAAAAACTTTTTTTTACATGAGTAAACCGATTTGAAGATAACGAAAATATTTCCCTTGATAGGTACAAAATAAATATGTCTGAAATTGGAAAAAAATTTCACAGCTTTATATAACACGGGACGGGAGGTACTATGCATTATGTAAATTAAGGTTGCGTTAAAAATATGACCAGCGGTATGCCAGTGAGTGACCAGATTAACATGCATGGTATCCTAATCTCATATAATATGTAAATAATGTATCATTACGAACGGTTAAAATTGATGAACATGCAAACCTAAAGGGAAGAGTTATTTTATCCAAAAAGATCTCTGAAATGATTGGTTGGCTTTTAATGTGAGATTCCGTTGATTATTAAGATGAAGATAAACTATAAATGGACAGAGGTCAACTGTTGATGAACAAAAAATGGATTATGGGGTCAAGGAAAATTTCAGTATTTTATTGCCAATTTATTTGCATTTTGTTTTGTTGCACAGCTTATGGATGAATTGCTTCATGGAGACTTTACGCCGTACCCCACATACTTTAAAAATGTGACTGGATTCGACTTCAACAAAAACTTTTTGGAGGAACAACGTCCAAAAACTTATGGATTCTACCAACAATACATTCAACGGGACTATGTGCGTCACGCAATCCACGTGGGCAACTCAGTTTACCAAAACTTTAATTCGACAGTTCTCCGGTACATGCGTCAAGATTTCCACCAGTCTGTCAAACCCTGGGTTGAGGAGCTGCTGGACGCTGACTACAGAATTATCATTTACTCCAGTCAATTGGATATGGCCGTGCCACACACCGGAATTGCCAGGTTCATTCGAAGTCTCAAGTGGAAGGGCACTGAAGACTATGCTCATGCTGAGAGGAAGATTTGGAAGGTCAATCGAGAAATTGCGGGATACTCAAAGACTAGCCGGAACCTTATTTATTTGTTTATCAGAAATGCGGGACATGTAGCACCCCATGATAAGCCAGAATGGACTTTCGACATGATCAACAGATTCACAGCGGGAAAATCCTTTTAACAATCTTTGATTAAAATAAATAACTAGTTAACTGACTTACCACGCAAACCAATTCCAGGTAAATAAAATATTTTTTCTACCTTCAATATGCCACCTTTTAAAATGACCCAACAATGCCATTTTCAATAGTTTCATTTGGAAGGTCATTTGGTAATTAGAATCTCTTTTTTTTATTTTTTAAAGTATTTAATTTATCGCTCCTTCATTTCCCAATTGATGCCAATTTCTTGATTCTTTCCTCATAAAATAAGTTATTTTAATAGGTAATCAAATACTTAAAAGATATAGGTAGAATTTTATTTTATATTGCAAAGAGTGCCACCATAAGTTACAACTTACAAGCGATAACGAATTCAATTCAGTTTCCTAATTCCACTATCCCAATAGTAGTAACGGGTGTAGCTCAAGGTCAAGTTTGATTTTTCAAAATCTCATCTTTGACGCAAACTTTGTTTCGAAATAATTTGAATTTTGATTTTTTAACATGTATTTTTTCTATCAATTTACATTCTAAACAAAATTCTGTAATTATACCAATACTATATACTATACTAATAATGCACGTAAGTATATCAATATAGATTTTTGCGTAGACTAAGCAAGCTCGAAAGAACTGATTAAAGTGTAGTAATTATAAATACATATACATATATCATTAATGTTTAGTAACAAGGACACCCGACGTAATTTCACTTGGTGTTCTCGCTTTCCTGGACAGATTTGCACAATTGCTAACGAAGTCGCAATAAGTCTTAAAATTTATTGGACTGTTGTGATTGTGAGTGTTTGCCGTTCCGGACTAATCTTGATTAATTTATTTTCGGCACACCCATTCGTTCTTTCGAACACTTTAATGTTTTATCAACACGGGAGAATTAATAGCATTTCGTTAATTTAATTACCTGACAAAACTCAGCATTCCTGCTAATCAAAGCACCAGTACGATAAAACAAGGTACACGTTGCATCGACACATTCTGTCTCGGTTTGTGTATTTTTCATCAATTTATCACACAAAATAACGTTCAGCCAAGCGACAAGCGAAAGAGATGAAATTACTTGGATGATGAATGATGATGACATTGTGGCTTGTGTGGTGGGTGGACAAGCACGTACCCCTATTAGTTTTCACGGCAATCCAATTCTTTACTAAACATTAGATGCCCCTTTAAATACGAGTGCTGTCGCAACCTACTATACAAGCTGTTATTATCGGAGTGTATATTAATATACATTATACCTAATATATTAAACCTGCAAGTTGCAAAATGTAATTTTGTTTGCCCAACTAGTTGACAATTACTTTTAAATGCTGTACATACGTTCATAAAGTAGCTGTACCGTACCTAATGTAAATGTACCGAATATCTGCACGGAGCATATGTGCGAGTTTTATTCTTAAGTCCACGATTAACAGACAAAGAAAATGAGATGCAGTGAGAAGAGGCTCACACAGGTAAATGGTGATTATAATGAATAATGATTAATTGATTATGCAATTCTTTGATCATCATCATTCATTGCAAACGTATCTCTTTATGCAATATGAAATGAACCAAGTCTTACCTCTGCAAAGCTAAAATCTACATTTAGCCTCAATTTTATCACAATTACACACAGCAATCAAATCACCAAGGTAGCTGAGTCTGAGACTTATTAACTTACCACAGTGCCACATATAAGGTACCAAAGAAAGAAGCGTATACTTATCTAATCAACGAGGTAAGGCATCTAATCGACATTTTTAAGCTTGTGTAGGTAGGGTAACTCAGGTGCAGGTGTGATGGTTGTGATGGTTGTGATGAGTAAGGGAAGTTTTTTTTTGTTTCACGTAGAAGAAAAAAACACTACCAACTACAACAACTCGTTAGTAATATTGGCATTCCTATTTGAAAAAGGAATAAAATTGATTTGTTTCTTTACTTTACATGAAAAACTGATGAGTGTTGTATCATTTTATGATGAGTTAAGAATACCTCAAGTTCTCAGTGATACAATAGTACAATAATATTGCATTCAATAAGGAAAAAAATTAGTACCCATGTATTTAACGATCGACCACAACAACGGGGGAACATTACCACAGAAAGCCCTTACTGACAATTTATTAGCCTATGTTGCCGTAAAACAGCTATTCCTCGTTCTGTATTCTGTCTGGCATTATATACACACAAGCAAATTACTAATACTAATAATTATACTAACCAATTGAAAACTATAAATACGTTCATAAATAGCAAAAATTGTTATTTCATAATTTTGTGAGTAGAGAATAATACTACCCATCAAACTCACGTATTATTAACATTGATTTAATGCATAGGTTAAATAAGGGTTAAGTTTGAGTCTAGAATACTGATGATACATGCATTACCTTCCATTATGATGCCTTCTTCAGTTTTCTGTTGGATTGGGAAAAAACCATACTACTTATATACCTATGCGTATATTGTCAACATTGTATTACTAACATATGAAGAGGCTAGCAGTGAAGTTAGTACTGATGTGAAGAAGAGGATTGAAAAGTGTTTACGGTAAGTATTTGTAAATAAATACAAGTAAACTGAGCATCACATGAAGCACTGGGTACTAAATACTGAATGCATTGTGTAGACGCACCACACATGGAACTACAAGACAAAGTGAGTTAGTGAGTTTAGTAAACCGCTACAAAGTGTTTTCAAGTGGATACAAACCTGCATTCAAGCATACATACTACTACACATGTCATGCTGTTGCCTGGTGTATATGATGTTTCGCTTTTAAAAAAGATGAATCGTGGAAATGAGGTCAAATGATTCCCACTGTGAGCGTTTGAGTTGGCAATAAAAGGCACAACAAGTAAATAGTAGAAGTACTTAACAGTGGTAGTAGTAAAGCATGCGAAAAGACCATCAAAAACAAACTATATGCATACGTTTATTGCATGGTGTATGGCAATGGCATGGTTGACAGCAAAAAGGATTCCATACGATTCCACGCTACACGAAATAGCACACCTGCCATTTCAATTTTACGTTTGGGAACTTGCAACGGCAGGGCAAGTTAGGCTTGCCTGGGTAGCTGGATGACACTTCCCTTTTTGGACACACGACGTGAACTCCAGTTCCAGAGTTCTGGTAGTGTTTAACCGTCTTCTACACAGGTACCTCTACATCTACAAAAGGTGCCTCTTGTGTTAAACGTACGATAGTCGTCAAGCGCATTTTGTCTTTGATTTCCATTTCTTTGATGGTGACATAATGATGTATGATTCTGTAATGGTATGGCTGAGTTTCAGTTGAAAAATGTGTTCATGAACCATGCACAGTACATGTGCGCGTGCAGGGACAAAGGAAAGGACGAAGGGACAACCAGTACAAACCGAAGAGGCAGCATTTNGGTATGGCTGAGTTTCAGTTGAAATATGTGTTCATGAACCATGCACAGTACATGTGCGCGTGCAGGGACAAAGGAAAGGACGAAGGGACAACCAGTACAAACCGAAGAGGCAGCATTTTCAACAAGAATATAGAAACTGCTTCTAAGATGATTCTTGATATGATTTTAAAAGGCATGTTTTTTATAGGCGCCCCTACATGTAATTAGGATAAAAGCAGTGTTGTTATGCTGTAAATTCCAAGGAATGAATAACGACGGTATCATCAGGAAGGACCACACAAAGGACCTCCACGATTATCATGATGTATTACAACAACGACTTTGGTGATGTGATGGATGACCTTTACAATTACAATTATCATTTTTGAAAAAGGTTACACTTTTTTTCAAGCAAGCATAGAAAGTAATTTATGTCTATCTGAAGGAATCACGTTTACGATTATGTAGCAGAGGACCTTTCCCAAATGTTGTCTAAATAGTTAACCACATTTTTGTACTTGGTCCAACTAGTAAGACCAATGTATATTCGAAAATAAATGCATATATATCTTTTCAAATGCTCATCGAATTATCTTATCAAGTGTAAGTTAATTTTAAGGCTTTAAATTGTCCCTTCTTCTTGAGGGACTCTAATAAGTGTAAAGTTATTGGATGTCGCGTGTCTTACCTTACCACACCAAGAGAGTTAATATTTTTTTATAAGGGAAGGGAACTATGAATTTTTTTTCTTTATTACGAGTAATATTAAATCCAACTCAAATCGCAGTTGGAACAACGGGGTGTCTCGATACAACTCATCATTATGACTGTTTCCTGTAGACAAGATGTTTATGCTAATTATTGTTAAGAAAACTTACCCGGTAATATTACAAATAAAATCATTTTGAGTATTTTATAACGTCTCATAGCTGATTTTTATTTTTGTAAACAGCGGAAAATTATTCATCTTTACTATTTATCAAGTAGTTTTATGCAAAGCCAACACAAATGCAACTATATCTATACTTGGTTATCATTTTTGTCGTTTGTCTTCGGCGTGGTAAACGGCAAACATCTTGCTGAATCTCAAAAACATTGTACGATTTCATCTAGTGTATCATCAACAAAGTAAAACTGCGCAGTGGCCCTATTTTTGTTTTTCTACTTATGTTTTTATCCGCTTCCTACTATCTCAATCCAAACTACTGTTTACTATGCACCGGAGATGCATGAACCCAGGACGTAAAAATTACAAGTTTTGAGGATAACACTAGTTCAACATCCTTCCGTTCAAGAACTGCTACGGTACATATTATTAAGCACGTATATACTTCAAGTTTACAAATTACTTATAGTATTATTATTTGTTGTCATGCGACTCTACTCACTTTCACTCGCAATACTGACTGCAGCAAATGAGAGAATAAACAGAGGATATGCATATATATGTACCTGTAGTTACTATTACTATAGAAAATATTTTATACTGACAGTTATATTAGCTAGTCTGAATTTTTGGAAGAAAGCTACTTAATAGCGCCCTACATAAAACGCAATAGACAGATAGAATGAGCCAGACTTAAGAATATCGCCGAACCGATCGCGCCTGTCTCCGTGAGTGGAAATGCAAAGAATAAAAAATCCTTCCAACACGAAAAAAATAATTTAATAAACAATGGTTAGTAGGAGAAAGGCTGTTCAAAAACTTAACTTATACGATTTGCCAAAAATAAAATAAACTTAAGAACAAATTTTTAATATTGAACGTTATACATATATTATACAGACCATTT
>JAHZNB010003405.1:0-10805 GCA_027744295.1 Callyntrura guangdongensis
CATAATAGAACATTTAATTAATACTTCCTTCGCTTTGTTGTAGTCATTGTGCAAATTGCTTGTTTTATTACTTACCCATTTTTACCCTGCTGTTTGAGTCCTGTTTTTGGGCTGATGTTTGAACATTTCGTTAAAAAGGTACTTAAACAAAAGATAGGTTAGAGTTAAGTACCAGAGAACAAGAATAATTGAATTCAACAGTTTGATTATTACGTTTTGTTTATCCCGAGGTTATGTCACCGACTTTAGAACTGAACTTCAGGAATAAAATTACATTTTTATATGTACAAATGTACAATAGAATTTTTTATATAACCTGTGTAAACTAATTTGACGAATTTCACCTATTTGTTCACGGAAAATCACGCCGAGAGTTGCATAATATGTATTTATCGGAAAGCAGCAGCCAATAGATGAAAAGAAAAACGAAATGAATTTAACATTAGGTACACAAATTTTATACTTTGTATCTTTACACGTACAAAAAATGTGCTTTCATGTATCATTTATAAATATAATTAAAGATCGCATTGGTCTTTTGCAATCGTAGAACATAGAGATACTTACATAGTAACTTTACAAAAAATGCTGGTGTGTTGCATGATTGCATGTACGATGAAAAGAGCTGAAGTGGTTTTTAGATACGCGCAAACATGGCTGACTGTACGAGAGGAGAACCTAATATTATGAGTAAACAACAGAAAATTAGGTCTTTTATCTGGCAATAAAAGTAAGTTTGCCAAAGGATGAAGAAAACTGTCATTCATTTCATAAATTGACACGAATTGTTGTGAGGTTAGCTTTCACCGAGAACTATAACCATTATGGCGCATACATACATATGCTGATGGGGTAAGCTGATGCTTTAGGTAAAATTAGAATATAACATGGAATCACAGACATATACTAGCTAGTTAGTGCTTAGGATCAAAAAGTAGTTTGCTACACATTCATTACTTCTCAATTTCATGCTCCAGCCTCATTTTGTTCTTTCTCTTATTGTTGTAGACGGGCTGCGAAGAAGTGGTGTCAACAACATTGAGCGTGCCAAAGTGAAATCTATTAAAATGACTTTCGTTATTACCGCTGCTTTCCTGGTTTGTTGGACGCCGTATTACGTAATGTGCGTTTGGTAAGTCAGAAAACAACGAAATGGTGAATAGACTGGTTGTTATACATAAAAAAGGAGACACTTGATTCGCATTTACAAAGAATAAAACAGCCATAGCTTCATATTAGCAGGTAGTGATCAAGCACTTATTTAACAAGACCGTTTTCCAACCAAGTTTTAGACTTTTGTAAATGTAATTTTATTAACTACCCAAAATGATATATGTAATTTAATATTCTCTTTTACTTTCTCTGTTGTGCGCTACTTCAATAAGGTATCACCATAAGATCATGTTGCATTGCGAGCATTAATGTAACTAAAACCTGACATGGAGAGACATAGTTGTCTGGTCATCATCATGTCAAAGGAAAAACCAATAAAACTTCTAGAGCTAAAGTTTACGTGTGTGGGTTGTACAATGTCGACAATGTCTCATGTTGCTCCAATGCGATATATCTAATCATCTCCACAGAAAGCATATAATCGTCTATGATACAATCCTATTTTCAGGTAAAACCTCATCATTTGGCAATACTGATGAGCACCAACACCAACACACGAGATTTAGAAGAGTCTTTCAGAATGTTGTGAGTTGTGACACTCTAAATAACGATTAACTCGACATGAAATTACATTTGGGTGACCACTGTAGATTTATTGACATAACTGAGCATATACGGACATACTCTGGACACTGTAACCAAGTTTTTTTTTCAAACTCTGGTTGAATTAGCATGATTAAAATTCAATCCAATTTTCACTTACTTTTTGAGGTAGATTTTAGACACGTATTTTCATGACGTAAACATCAGGGCCCAGCATTCGGCTCCGGCAATCGTGTGATACATAGAAAGCACTTCGTGACAGTTACAGACCAGCTCTTCTAAAATTTCTTGACGAGAATTTCACAACATTGTGAAAAGCCCTCATACATATATGGTAACAATGTCGGCAAATTCGAAAGCATTATTTATTACTGACTGCTCAGTGCTCACCCACCTTAAGCCTTGCACCACCTATATACCTTGATGTGTAATACTCAACGATATTCCATTTTACAAAAAAAAAAATGTAAAATAAAAAATAATTAGTATAAAATGTCGTTGGTAAAACTAATTGAGATATATACTATAGTCATCGCCAAATAAAGTGGGTTGACATTGTCATGAAAAGAAAAATATAAAAAACAATTTTTCTTTTCATGACAATTGTCAACCCACTTTATTTACATGAAAAGAAAAATTGTTTTTTATATTTTTCTTTTCATGACAATTGTCAACCCACTTTATTTGGCGAGGACTATATTGACATTAACTCGTATATATCTCAACTGTACTTTACTGATGATGATTAGTGATTTGTATGTGTACATTTTATAACTTTTAACATTGGGGTAATTCTGTAACAGATAAATATGACTGGTTTGGGTTATAATGCAAACGACTAATGCACTGATCACAACAGTTTTTGCGTATTGCAAAATATATATTTTGTAAGCTATGAGAACAGGCACCATCGTCCTATTCTTATACTATGTAAAGTTGAAGCCACGACTACTGTTCTGCTTGCTGTACTGTTTGCAGTTTACTTACATCATGTCACATTTATTAATATTGCAACAACGGTTCAAAAAGACAAAAGAATTTTTGTAGTCAAAGCCATTCTTCCATGAATCGGAAAATAAAATATGTGATTTCGCAATTTTTTAAATAAAAACTTACCTAAACTGTGATCTAAACGGTGCGGGTTGAAACAAAAATACGGTAGAAATACTGATGCAGTTAGGAAGTTCAAACCTTCTTCTGTTTAAAAGGTTAGCGAAGGTTTAGAAGGTAATCTGACTATAAACATCAGTAATATTATAATTTTGTTTTCCACAGGTTTTGGACCGATCCGGATACAGCGAAGAAAGTAGATCAACGGATTCAGAAAGGACTGTTTCTATTTGCATGTGCAAACTCAACTGTTAATCCAATCGTGTATGGGGTTTTTCATATGAAGTTCATCTTTGGAGCAAATAGAGTTAAGTAGTTGCGTACTATTCATGCGTTACGATGTTTGTACTTGTGCGTCACAAGTCATACAACACAACCAAGAACTGTTGATGCAGTTTTCTGAAACGTTCTCTATACAAAAATGCCTACTAATCTACTACATACTGATGCTGACTTTGCTCTGTGCTGCGCCTGTACTATGTTTCTAATAGCAAAAACGGTTTATATCTTTCAGATGCGATCCCGAGAAATGACTACGATTCGCTCGTCAGTAACTCCGCTGGGTCGAAATCGTACTCAAGTTATAACGAGAGATATTAGTCGTAGTCAACGTACATTTCAAGACGGCAGTGGTGAAAACGAAACTACACAGCGAAGTAAACTTTTATCCATGCAAATCTGTCCAGCAGCTAATAGGGAACGTCTTGCTCTACCTAAGAATACTCATTTCGACACTGACAATAATAAGGAAGGATGTCAACTTATGCTATTGGAAAACATCAAAGAGACGCACGATCATAAAAGTTGTAGAACGAATTCACAACTTAACTCGCATTGCGGTTCCTTATGTTAACAGTATTAAGAAAGAAAATCGACCAGAGTTCTTATCAGGTAGCCGGGAGAGAATCGACCAGGGTACCTATTATTGGGTTCGTACACCCGTCCGGCTGTCGACCCTTTTTCTGATAGCTGACAGATAGTTTTGACGGTGTGCCAAGTTTGACCCAGATTGGTTGACCCATAGTGGGACATCAAAGTTTCAAAGTGGTAAAATTGTTTCGCCCATAAGTCTGGAATGGACGGTAGCTTTGATTTCAATGTGGTTTTCGATAAACGACGCGTAATAATCAGGGCTTTAACATTCATTTTGCAAAAAAGTACAATGCAAAAATTACGTAATAACTAAAAAATACGTAATAAATAAAGAAATTACATAACGTAATGTATAAATAATTTTCAGAAACCTCCCTCCAACCCCCAAAGACGGACAGGCAATTGATAAGGATAAGTAAATCATCACTGATCACTTTCGCCAGCTACTTTTTTCACTAAACTTACCATCGCTGGTTTTACTAATAGATTAAAAGTTTCGATTGTCTTCTTAATGCGTATCTATTATGTATGTCGTTATCTAAGTACGTAAAATGTAAGAGTGGTTTTGTAAAGTATAAATAATTATAATAAAAATAAAATAGTCTACAACACAACAAATTCTTGATTTCAATCTCAAAAGAAAGTGATTCAATGATTTTTTAAACCAATAAGTCGTTTGTGTATGTACAAAGGGCACCGTTATTATTCAATGTCTCAACCTTTAGGTACAAAATTTCTCCGGTGGTATAGTATCATTGTTTGAATTGATGAGTTTAGAAAGCAACCAATCCATCCAGTCCTATTTTACAGATGATAGAAAAGAATCGGACAGAAAAGGATAATTTTTTAACACGAAGGTACGAATATTACGATAAGGGAACCAAAAAACGAGTATGTGAAAGCTTTTTTCGTTAATCTATTTTTGGGCCAGATAATCTAATTTCTCCGCGACATGTTTCATTGTTTATTAATTCAATTTTAGAAAACATGCTGTCATTGCTGTCTTAATTGAGGAAACAAACGTGTTCGCGTGTAACTTATAATAGAAATTCACGGTTGGATGCGGCCACGGCAATACCGGCCACGGTGTTTAGCCTTTAATATTGAAAAACATGGCAAAATGATATTTTAAAAGCAATGATTTTCAACTAAAACATTGCTACATAGCGATGGCTGTTCAGGGTTAAACTCTGTATAGCGTGCTCCATAAATTGACAAAACTGACAACTGTACCATCTACAGAAATTCCCGGGGTTTGAAAATTGCAAAACTCCTAAACATATTTCAGATCAAATGTAATGGGTTTTATAAGGTAATCAAGTAAGATCAATCAACAATCTGCTTTACATACCATACCATAAAGCATGTCACAGAGTCCGTGTGACCCCCGTACTTACATTACTAACAACTAGCTAACAATCAACAATCTGCTTTACATACCATACCATAAAGCATGTCACAGAGTCCGTGTGACCCCCGTACTTACATTACTAACAACTAGGTAAAATAAATATAAAAATTATTAATTATTGAAAAATTGGAGAAGAAAACTCATACATTAATGTACATCATTCTCTAAAGCACATTCTGTGAATCGTAAAAGTAATCACAGTTAATGAGTCATCAACACTGTCAACAATCAAAAACAGCGGATTGTCTCTTGACGATGTGGTTGAAAAAAAACGATAAATTGAGCAACAGTATTCGCATTCATTCATTATGTGAATGAGAAAATGTGGAGAATTTATATACTACTATTTTTATTTACTAACACTAGTAACACTATTTACACGTAATATGTACCTACTCATCTTCAGCAGAACAGCAGCGTACCCTATATATATGTAATAGTAGTACTATTAGTACCAATAGTACACTGCGCTGTTCAGTGCAGCAGAGATGATAAACAGAACAAAGTTTTCATACGCAAATCACCAAACAGTGAAACGGAGCGAATTTAGAAAAATGAGATTTTCTACCTTTCAAGAGTTTTTTGTCTATTTTTCTTTGGGCTTTTAACATAGTGTGCGTACGTACACACAGAGATACATATTACATACATGCAAGTTTACCATTGCATATTGAATTTGATGATGACCATCATCCCATAAAGCTAAACGCGTTAAAAAGTTCATTCACATTTCATACAGGTTAATGTTTATTATAAAATGTTACATAACTTTCTCCACAAAACCCCGGAGAAGAAGTGAACTTTAAAAATAATTCAACATGTAATTCTGACAATATTGTGAACATGTATGTCGTCTGGAGAGTGGAGAACTGGCGATAATCTGTGTGGGTTTTAACCAAGTTTTGAGAAATTGTCGCCTCTTGAGTGTTATCCAAAAAATATTTTCTGTGCTCATTTATATTTAGCTGGCCAAATACAATTAAAGTGTATATTTTACATTTCAATAGTGAACTGATTGGTGCAAAAATGAGTCCCAAAGGTCCAAGTTTCAGATGATTATTGGTCAAGGTTTTGTTACGTGAAACGTGAAGCAAGATTTTAATTGTCGCATTTAGTGGATTCATTGTCTTTCATTATCGGAGTATGTAGACAAATGCTGATGCTGAATAGTACGTACAACCGTGTGTACTACTGTCTCCACTCACTCACACTCAACCTTAACAGGTGAATGATGATTTTATTTGCGTTTACAATCATTTATACTTTGTAAAATTGTTGTAATGATTTTGGTATACAAATGACAAATCAACAATCATTAGATAAAACGATAAATCGCCAAAAAAATCGACTTTTGAAAATTAAACGCTGGATGGAACGATTTTCCCAACAATGCTATTAGCATCGTGTGATGATAGTTTGTTAGGTTCCGTGTAGTAAAATGTTACTATATGTGAGTTTGAAAATTTACTGCATCTAATCAGTTTTTCCCAACTCTTAGATTTCAAAGTCAATAATTTTGCTGATTGACTTCACTTAGATTTAATTAAAGGATGTTTAAACTGTTGCTTATTCGTTACATAGTAGTATATATTCTCTTTTTAAATTCTGCAGACGTCATCATGTCAGGGAGTGTTGCTGAAGCTCTTCTAGCCTCAGGGTCTAAGAAGCTGCCTTTACTTTTGCCCCCACCACCGAAATTGAAAAAGGACCCAGAAACGTTTACATTTGAGCTAGAACTGGCGGAGTCTAATGAACAAACATATCCAGAGTTTTCATGGATGGAACTAGTAAAAAATACGAAACAAAAGGAGCTATCCAAAAAAGTGGAAAGAGGTAATTCATTTTACATGGCATGAATAAATATGATATAATTATGCATCAATTAAAATTTAAGGGACATTTTATTTGAATGTTTAAATTTTCATAGGAGCTCCAACGTTAAATCCGTACGCATCAGATGATGAAGAGGATCTCAAAGCTATGGCTGCCAAATTTGAAGCCAAATATAGTAATACTACTCCATCAGCAAAAAAGAAAAAAAGGCGAGCTGAAGATTATATAGATAGAGGAGTCTTTGGATTTCAAAGAAGTGGAGCTTTCTGAGGATGAGGATGACAGCTTATCTTCACCTCCTAAAATGCCAAAGGTCAAAAAAGCAAAAACAAAAATTACACCTGTCATAGGATCTGATATATTCCCAAAAAAGAACCCCGTAGGGCGTCCTCCTGGAGTAGGTAATAAAAGACCGATTGGTCTTGATAAAAGTGGTCTACCGAAGAAACGAAAGATTCTTCATCCTCCAATAGTTGGCCCTGATGGAAAAATAATTATAAAACCTAAAAAGATCATTGTACCAATTAAACCCGAGTTTCCAAAACCAGAGAATTCAAAACCAGAGAATCCAAAACCAAAGGTCATGCAAATTTCTTCATCGTCGGCATCATCGAGTTCATCATCTTCTGAAGAATCGTCATCTTCAACAGACTCAGAATCGTCGTCTTCCGAAGAAACCGAAGAAAAGAAGGAGGTGTCAATTGCTAAAAACATTGCTCCTCTAAAAGTGAAAGCGTCGTCCGTAACGCCTATACTATCTAAGCAAATGCCGAATATAACTCGTCATCCTGATGCCAATGTGGTATCCTCTGCCGCTCCTCCCGGTCCTACTCAGCCAAAGCGTATAAAAACAAAAAATGTCCCTTTAAATCCAAAATTACATCCAAATTTAGCTGCCACCACGGTTCAAATGGTGCCTACCACTTCAGCACTAGCACTTGGGTCTTATAATATGACACCTCCACAATCACTGCAGTCAAAAGGACTTACCAAGGATCTCATTAAATCTAATGGCGGTGGTAACGTAACGTTAAGCCCGCGTACATTATCTCCATCTGGAGTCATGCCTATTCTTCCTCAATCTGCGTCAATGAAAGTTTGTCCTCCAAAACCAGTATCTACTCCAACGATATCCCCTGGGGTAACTATTTCAGCAGTAAATCCTCAAGCACCGAAAAGCTCCAACAACGTTCCTTCCAAATCGAAAATAAAAAATAAGCTGCCTACTAACAGTGCTAGTACCGTTGTGTCGCCTTCACAGTTGGATATTTTCAGTACACTTGCTGCTGGTTATTCAACACTTCCCAATCTTAGCAGTTTTACCTCTAATTTAGCTCCAGGCACTTCCATTCTCAAAAACGGAATGAGCCTGTTAAGTACTTCTAAAGCTATGCCTAATTTGAAAAAGATGACGCAAGTTCCATCTGCAGAGAAACTAGTCCAAAAACAACCAAAGGCAGCTGTACAGAAACCTGTGAAAACCAAAATAAAGCAAACAATTAACCCTCCTATAACTCCTCCAACTAGCCACACAAGTGCATTTACTACTGGAAGCTCAGGAAGTACCTATTTATCAAATTTGTCCACGTACAAAACTCCTCCACCTCTTGCGGGTCCTGGTGTAGAAATTTCCAAGGTTCGCACATCGGTAATTAATTCGGGAATCAGTAGTAGTCCTCCCAATAAGGTCATTTCAAACGCCAATTCTTTTTCTTCCGCTGCGCTCGGTCTTGCAACGGTTTCCCTTGCGCACACATCCAACAACAGCCACTCCCTCACAAGCAATTCCATGATCACAGCAGGAATAAGCTCAATTCTCAACTCGTCTCCGGGTAGCCTGGTAAACAACGTACCCAGCTCTTTGACCGTGCAACGCCTCCCTCAATCTATTACAATTACTCCGACTTCACAACAATCAGCATATTCCATGGTGGGAATGACTGCGAGCAGCACTAAGTCCCTTAACATGGAACCAAAGGCCCCCAAGCATATTTCTGCGTTTGACGTCTCAGCCTTGCTTCAGAACCCGGTCGTTAGTTACGCAAATACGCTATTATCGTTGGGAAATGCCAAGTCCAACTCTGCGAAGTCATCTCACACTGTTACCAACAACAGAGATATGCAGAGAAAATAGAAAATTGTGGAGCCTAAATTGTGAAAAATTGGGATAAGGATGCCAGCGAACGAGATAGACCGAATAAATTTAGATTTTCTTTGTGCATTTACTTTTTTACTACGTTTGTAATTTTTAGTAATTTAAGCGGACACAACGGTTTTTATTAAGTGCTTTAAATATTGTCATTTTCAATTCCAACGTGTTTCCGCTTTAAAGGATATTTTAACGATAACAATTCGAAAGTCTTAAATGCACACGTCACGTACATATTAAACAACGGTGTGTGCAACTCTGTTAGTGAATTTTAAGTGTAAAATTAAAACATGAAAAACATCAGTATTTTCTGGTAAAGAACAGATGTATTAGTTTAGAAAACGGTCTATAATAATGGTACAAGGTACATGTTTTATTTTACTTTAACAATTTGAACTTTTTGAACATAAAGAATAATAAAGATATGGGAAGAGCCTCTTTATGAATAGATACACGTTCGACAAATATTTAGTAACTGTGCTTATGGTTGCGTTGCGTTCACCCTCCCAATGGGACTGTATTGGAAATTGGAATATGTTTTAATTATTGCACGTAATTCAATGGAAATGAATTTACAAAGTACATTATAATGTTTCATCGTGTATGCTAAAAATATTTACACACTTACTCTAGTTCTTGTATTTTTGTGAATATGTAAATAAGGCGATGCATTTACATTTTATAGTATTTTGACAGGTAAAACCAAGCATGAACGCGGCGAACTTGTTCGATCATTACGTACAACGTTTAACTTGTTGGTGTGATAAAAGTCTTAAATTGCTGCTTTGTTTCGGTATGCACTGTACTTTAATTAACCTTCTCATGTACTCATGAAAATTATGATTCAAAAGTGAACACGAACTACAGGACATAAATGAATTAAGATTTGACGACATTATTGAGCAATTACCAAAAACAAGAAGATATAGTAATTATTCTACTTGGATTACGCTTTGTGGGAAGTACAAGTTTGTAGAGTCATATTAACATAATATTCTAATAGCACTTTTAAACCCTTCAATAATTGAAGTTCAATAATTGTAATTATGCACTTGAATGTACAAGTAGGTCGTGGAAACAACTCCACAGCAGTTCCCACTAATTGATTGCGAATTTTAAAGTGATTCACACAAACAAAGTTTACATTACAGTGTGAAGAATGGCAACTAAAATAATAATGGCGAAATGGTAATGATTTTGAACCCTTTCGACACGACAAACTCCGCGGTTAATGTACACACAAACTGAATGAACACGATTTTACATAATAATACGAGCATGAGCCATCGTCAAAAAAGCTAACAAATGCATACATTGGATAATAAAATGGAGTATCGATTAGCCCATATTTAAAAACGATTTTCGTATAAAGACTGAAATTTTCAAAAACAATGTTGGATAGATATTATAGTTATATAAAATTATGATTTTAAAGTTGGAAAAAGAATATTCTGTTCTATATCCAGTTAAAGTCAACTAACTCCTCTATTCCACGAATCCATCCGCACCTGTTTCCAGAGGGTCGAAAGAGTTTAGATCAATAGAATTTGCGTTTGGCGCATCCAATGGCGGATCGGAAAGGTCCCCAGCAGGAATTTTGCCGAAATACATGTACATGAATACGGTTCCTACTGCCAGAAGTGCTACTAACCAGATCACAGGACTGCCAGTCAGATTTTTCAGTGCTATCAAGCCCGTCCTTTCTATACTTCC